>OY997380.1:3531931-3716415 GCA_963921505.1 Phakellia ventilabrum | reverse complement strand
TCTCACCAACTCTCTGATGCTCAGGTGATAGCTCACATGATAGCTAAATATTATAATTTATAATTGTAGGTCGTATATTAGTCTCGCGTGCCAGCCCTCTAAGGGGGCTGGCACGCGAGACTAGTATATATATACAGCAGTGAGAGCGAAGCGGATACTAACTCTATTTAATGCACATCAAGGTTAGTCTAGTCTACCAGTTTTATCCTGTATTGTTTATACACGTGTAACTTATAGCAACTCACTTTTATGATAAAGCACATTCCAAGTACTATAATCGTCCTAGCAGAAGCTGGTAGTCTAGTCCGAATCATAACCACAGTCAACGGTTTAGCTAGTCAACGGTCTCCGGGATTGCCGAACGGTTTAGTCAACGAGAGCGAGTAGATGGTCTCTCCGATACACTAAAGTAAGCGGTCTAGTCAACACTCTCTAGTAAAGTGGTCTGCACTCGTACTCAAAGTGCAACGGTTGTTGCCAAGTGCATGTCATGTGACATACTGTGCGCATGCGTACAAAATTATTAAAATGGCGACCAACTGCAGAGCGTCTGAGCGAGTGCACTGTGTATCGCTTTTGAGTTTCGTTTTATAGTTATGAAGATGCTATGTTGTCGTGGACCTGCGCGCTGAAACGTGCGTTTCTTTGGTGCTAAAACCACGGTGATTGCTTGAACCAAATTTGAGTTAGCCTCACTGAAAAACAACAACAACAACAACAACAACAACAAGATGAACAATTTGGTAGTCTAGCTACCTTCCGCATTTCCAGTTTAGCGATGCTTTTTGGCAACTTTGGGAGTCTTGTTGGTTGCAGAAACACCCGAATATGAAGGTTAGGTGCCTGTAAAAGCTTATATGTTATTTTTAGCAGAGATTTGGAGGCTTTTGTTTTGTATTACGTAATGGGCGTGTCGGTGCCATCCGGTATCCCTACATAGAGCGTCTACCGACGCTCTGATCCCCTAGGGTACAGGCCAGTTAGTCCAACTGGTCAGTTTAAATATCTATACTTACGCTTGGTTTGGTTAGTGACGAAACCGAAAACTTTGACTGTTGGTGACGAAACCGAAGACGGAAGCGCGCTCCCGGATGTACTTTGACCTGTGACCCGCGAACGTAAAAACTCGTCGGGGTGAACGCACGTGCCCTCAGGACGTCATGCATGACAGGTAAATAGTGTTCGAGAACTTTCCAGCGATGACTGGCAGTGATCAGTGGTGTGTATAATTGTCGATGACAGGCGCTGATGGTCTGTTTCTAAGAGAGTATAGAATGGACCAACTGCATGCTTTTGGGGACAGGCGCATGACGAGGAGCATGACGCTGCAGCGAAGAATGGCTCAAAGACGTCCGAGCGAAGCTACCAACCGGCCCTCCCCGCCTCCCACCACCGCTACCACCTCCGCCGAGCGATGGAGGCGGCATCAAGACCAAGTGAGAGCCGTCAGGGCCAGTCGGACGTCCACGGAGACCGCTCAGTGCTGTGCGGGCGCAGAATCGAGACCAAATGAGAGCTGCCAGAGCAGCAGCAGGCAAGACAGGTACAAAATAATATTCACCCCAGGATTGTGCCAATAAATTATTATCTGCTCCATGGCTCTGCAGGTAGACACTGAGCGCTCCAGGAACACAGACCGAGAGCAGAGTATAGTATCCACTCTTCTGCTGTCCAGGTTGGCACTGCGATCTGCTGACTCTGAATCCAGATCATTCAGCACGCAAAGTCAGCAAGGGGAGAAGGAGCCCAGCCTCCAAGATGGTGATGAGGGGCAAAGCCAGCAGCCCCTCTTCTGACAGGAGAACTCATGTCACTGCTGCTACTTGAATCTTGACATTCCATTCTGTCCCATTATTCTATATTTTTCTGAACCTTTATTCCCTATCCTATATTATATGCACTTATTCATGATTTTTTTAAAATGAATTGAACTTAAATTTAATACGCAACACTACAGATAATGTAGCTCTATATGCACATTTATGCAGTGATAAAATAGTTGACAGTATACTGCACTGAGGCCTGCCATTTATGGCAGGCCTCAGTGCACGCCGCGAAGCAAGTGCGGCCGAAGGCCGCACTTGCTTGTAAATAAATAAAGTGTACAAGACAAGTATTATGGTTATTGTATATCTTCCTCACTAGCTCGACTGCATTTGAGTCCTTTGCGAAGGGAAGAGCTCTTCTTGGTAGTCTTACGATTATGAATTTTATACTGCTCCATCCAGGATGCAGCAACAGAATATCCTCGGACAGTTAACCACAAAGCGATAATTTCTTCAGTTGCGTAGTCTTCATTGTCAATATCAAGTGATATGAGAGTCCAATGAAATTGAACATCTTCATCCTGCAATGTGTTGGCAATTGTAGATTCCTTGCAGTTGGAACTAGATGCCTCTGATGGTAAAACTGATTTAACAAGTTGTGTACGTACCCTGCATTCAACTGCTGTAAAGAACGTAAAGGTCTCATCATTCAAGGGAAAGAGTCCTCCTTGGTTTATAGTGTCAAACCATTCCCTTGTGTAGTCCAATATATTTGTTTCTATACCTGCAACAGCCATATTTCCCAAGCATTCAACAAACTGCACAGATTTTTCATCACTATTTTTTTCTTATTTTCGCAGTAGGCAATAAGGCACAAACCCACAGGCATAGCGCATGGCATTTGTCTCTTCTTTGGTTATGACAGTGGAAGTACATTCTAAAGTACCTGAAGTGGCAACCGTCTCAGTCCTTTCGTGTTCAATAAATAGAGATTCAAAGCCAGATGTAGATTAACACTTTGCAGCAGTAATGGACTAGCTAGTAGGGTGAGGTAAGCTGTGGTAGGCTAGTAATCCTTAGCTGATGGAGCTTTGACCACGTCTTCACCTGCTTAGTACGGCTGGATAAACAAATTGTGCTTACCTGTGAACAGATACAAGACCACAAGACCAGGCTATATCGAGCCAATATAATACTGAGCAGGTCATTTCTGCAGTACCAGTAACTATGGGGAGTAACTTTTTACTCCAATGTGGGGAGTTGCCATTACAAGGGTAATTATGAAAACTCTGCTAGGAGTAATGGAGGGTTGTGGAAAACTCTGCATGAGCGTAGCCATCTGAATAACCCCAAGGGGAGTAATGCTAACTCTTGTAAGGAGTATACAAGCAGCTAGATTGACTCAGTTGACAAACAAGAAACTTTCTGCATGCTCTAGCTATATAAGATAGAGTTTTGGTCTCTGCTACATGAATATATACAAACAGCCAGCGACTGGCATTTTTGCGCATAGGGAGTGGGGCTAAGTGGGCGGAGTTGGACGAGCGCTCTCTGCAGAGTTGGACATCAAGTAAAGATTCTTCGTACTTCGTCATACATCTGTACAGTAATACCTAGGACTAGGATCTCTGCAGCTGAATGAGGGGCGCGAACAGTTGCTAAATAATGCGCACTGCAAGCTTTGCACGCGTCTTCACGTGATCGCTAAAGCTGCTGCAGAAAGCAGCTGCAAGCCCTGGCCCTCTCTGTTAAATTAGAATTCAGAATGGCAGCTAGAGAACAACATGAATTTCAAGAAGCGATTAAAAAATTCAATTTTCAGTTGACGAACTCTGCTCTTTTTTGCAAGCTGAAGGTTCGAGAGCGATATAATCCTATTCCAATCGCCGTCCAATCACGGACAGCAGTTTTCGGTGAACAGCAACTAGAGGAGATGGTGACCGTAATTGGAGATGCGGTGGAGGTGAAAGCACTACAAAATCGTGTGAAGGAAGAAATGAAGTCGATAACTAACTGGGTAAGCTAATGTTATATATAGCTACACACCGGAGGAGGTCGGCCAAGGTCGACCTTTAGCAGTACAGGGCCCAATTGTAGTGCCTGCACAATGTCATGGAATCACTGACGTATTGTGACGTATACGCGGCCACTCCGTGTTGCGCCGGAAGTCGAATCGTCTCTAGTGTTACCAGTCTGTCTCTTATCATTTTCTTTTCAAGAAACGTTCCAAAGGCGATTTATTTGGCGAATAATGGCATCTGTACCTCTGCCCGTCACGGACTTCAGAGATTCAACTGGTAAGCTTACTCATCTAGGATGCTTGGTTTTATACCAGCCCAGTATTCGCGAATCACGAATACTGGGCTGGCTTGGGAGTATGCTATATCATAGATAATGGTCATACTAAGATCGTAGAGTTGCGTACTGTATTACCTATGGCTAAATCATGGTGAGCAGATAGAATTGGGGTCTAATTATTGCCCATTATAGCTCTACTAAAGGCACTTGATGAGCTGGTTGCAGATCCGGGATTTACAATACCCTCACCACTGACTTCTGCTGCTATAAAGGCAGCCAACGACCTAAAACAGTGGTGCAAAGCGCCCGAGAACCAGGCAAAGGCTGATGAGTTCACTTCATGGTTGAAGGGAGAGCTTGGTAAATGCTTTCAACACTCAGCCAATGCAGCACAACGACGGAGGCGGGAGAAAATGTGGGGATCGTTTCATCGACTCCGTACCTCTGTAACGTTCATAAGTCGCTGGAAAAACTTTCTTAAAGAAGTAATCACTGCCACTGCTTGTCCTATCTTTTTTCAACACCTTACTTCCACCATTTTCATGGACATGGTTCGGCAGGAGTTTCCAGTTGTTGAAACTGGGCCCCAAAGACAAGAAGAGCAGGCACTATCATATGAAGAGAAAAATGCACTACGGTATGCTGCTGGCTATGTGCCAAGGCATTTGAAGAAACGCCTACAGAAATCGGCACATCCTATGAAACAAGAACTGACTCTATGCCTTCTAGATCTTCTTCAGGACGGTGAGGAAGAAGACAACACAGATCGTTCAGCTGAATGGGTAGAAGCTGTGGATAGGGGAGGACTCAGTCATGTCAATAATGCAACCTACTGTGCTTTCTTGGCAATGGAGCTAGAATTCCGAAAACATATTAGTTTGCAGTCTGTCCACAAAGTGAATGATGACTTCAAAAAGAAAGTCCTGAAGAGCATCGTTGAGAATGAGGATGTGCTGTTCCACTGGACACTAGTAGCTACAGACTGGGAAGAGGAGGAAGCTACAGCTTTGTTGAAGTTAGTTGCAGACTTATTTGTAACAATTAGGGGCTTTGCTTTTGTGAGTTCCTGGATGGAACTTCAGAAGCAGGAAACCAAGAAATCCATGTCCCATTCCAGGAGACTTACCCTGGCCATCATGGTGGGACCACTACTGTATAGCTATGTATTACATGTACATATTGGCCACCACTACTCATGGAATAGGAACGCCTGCTATAGCTAGTACATGGAATAGAACACTGCACTTTTGCTCATGAATTAAGTATTGTGGGCAGCCTTATGACTCCATGAATATTCGTTAAATCTTACGCACGTAACTCCATGAGCAACAGTGGTCATTGAGAATTGTCACTTGCCAAGTGGTGTGTTCTGCTGTGTGTATTGTGCTAGATCGAGGCAAGCTACACCACTTGGCTAGTGGCTCACTACTCTGGGCTTTGATCGGATGATTAGCTGTTGCCATGGAGTTACGTGTGTACACATTTAGCTACAACAGCCATTCCCTCAGACAACAAGAGTAACCAAGGGGGCGGAGCTCTTCAGCAGGGCCGAACTAGCTCAACTATATAGCTATGTACAGGTGTCTACCTGTAATGTGTGGGTGTGTGCAATAGTATGTGTGGCTGTGTGTTCAGCAGTGTAGCAACACAACTGATGTTAGCTGAGCCCCGCCCCACACCAAGGGCAGAAACTTACCGCATTGAAGGGGGCTGGCTCGCGAGACTAGGATTGATGCCTCAAGCCTATAATAGGCTTTTCGAGCGTTACTAACTGCGTTCCTGGTGCTAGAAAGCTTGCCTAAGCAGCCAGTGTAAAAATTAGTCTCGGGTACCCAGACCCGTCGAAAAATTGTAAGAGTCTGGGTACCCGAGACTATGTAAATCAATTGCATGTACCCAGACCCATCGAAAAATTGTTTTCGACGGGTCTGGGTACCCGAGACTATGTAAAAAATAGTACCACAAAAAGTGAGCGCTTAGATTCTCTCGATCGGTAGGTGGAGCTTCAGATCGATTGCTGACGTTCCAACGTCAGTGCAGTAGGGATTAGTAGGGGCTTCCTCGAAAGCTTGTTAGACGCGTCAGCATCCGGTTGACTAACGTAGAGCACGCTCGCCGCGCTCAGAGGATTGACGAAGGATTGCTCAGATGACATTTCTACCATTGGTTCACAGGTATTCGATCAGTCGCCATCTTACAGCTTAGCCAGAGTTCCCAGAGTCTCCTTGGTTCGCAGCTAAAGGGGTGGGGCATTGTTCAGATCTGTAAATCAATTGCATGTGAACAGCTCAAACTTGCTAACGTACCAGCAGTGTATCCACAGCAAACAACAGAGCCACAGTACCTGTGGCTTGGAAATACTTTTCTCCCATGTTAATTTTTCGGGGGAAGGGGGGTAGAGAGACCCCCTCCCCCCAGCCTGTGTGTGTGTGTGCACGTTTGAAACAGAGTGCAATTAGATAAACTGGAGTATACCTCACTTCAGTGATGAGCGGGCCTGCAACTGTAGCTATTAAGACTAGTCCTACCGGTAGCACTAGCCCACAAACTTTATTACTACTTTCTCAATTTTCTGCCCAGCCATGGACCGTCCGCCTCGACCTCAACAGCTCCACTACCGCAACGTGCGAATCTTCAAAGATAAAAAACTGGGCAAAGGATCCTATGGAGCTGTTTACAAGCCATGTGGGGCCTACTCCCGTGTGCTGCCAAACTCCTGCATCCCCTTCTCGTCGAGCTCAGTGAGCCGGGGGATGACCCCAGGAGACAGTTCGAGCAAGAGTGCCACTTCCTTAGCACAATGAAACACCCACACATAGTTCAGTACCTCGGGACCATCCAAGACCCCAACTCTGAACTCCCAGCACTTCTGATGGAACTCATGGACGAAAGCCTCACCCACTTCCTCGAGCGATCCCAACAACCGCTATCCTACCACGTCGAGGTCAACCTCTGCCTACGACATAGCCCTGGCCCTCGATTACCTCCACTCCAATGATATCATCCATCGTGACCTCTCCAGCAACAATGTTCTGCTGATTGCCGGCAGCAGAGCCAAGGTCACCGACTTTGGCATGTCCAAACTTCTACGCATTAGTATCAATCCGCGTACGGCAACAAAGTGTCCAGGAGCCACTGTCTACATGCCTCCCGAGGCTCTAAGTGATCATTCTGTCTACTCTGCAAAAATCGACTGCTTCTCGTTTGGAGTACTTGAAATTCAGATCATGACCCGGCAATTTCCCGACCCAGGCCCACCTACACGAGCAGTCGAAGACCCTCGATCTCCAGTCGGCAGAATACTTATACCCATTCCTGACAGTGAGCGTCGTAAACCCCACATTGACCTCATTGACCCCACCCACCCCCTCCTCCAGACAGCCCTCCGTTGCCTCAGCTACTCCGAGGGGGATCGCCCCACGGCCCAGGACCTCTGCCAAGAGATAGCTACACTCAAGGAGGCTCCCCATTACACCCAAAGTGTGGAACATGCCCAGGAGGGGGGCCGGCGAGGACAAAGTGACGAAACTGAGAGACAACTCAGAGAAGTACGGGAACAAACAGAACAGCTAACTCAGCAAAATCACGTGCTACAGTCCCAGGTAGAGGCCACAACCCGGGAGCTACAACAGAACACCGCCACCCTAGCAGACAGCCACAGGGAAAACCTGCAACTCAGACAAGAGCTACGTAGCAAGGATGACACACTAGCAGCCAGACAGAGGGCAATCCAGCAACTCACACACGAGGCACGTACCAAGGACGACACACTGGTGGATAGGCAGAGGGAGATCCAGCAACTCACACACGAGCTACGTACCAAGGAGGACACTCTAGTAGCTAGAGAGAGGGCGAACCAGCAACTCAGACAGGCAAACGAACGACAACGTCACATGATTGAAGCCAGAGAAACTGAACTAAAACAGACAAAAGAACTACTGCAAGCGAATGAGCAGATCACGGCAGAGTTTCAGCAGAACCTCCTACAGAAGGAGAAGGCTATCCACGATCTGCAACAAACCATCTCTCAACTCCGCCAGGGTCCGAAGGAAGCCAGCAAACAAGCGGAAGAACAACAGCGTGTGCCTGAGGCCAAACCGAGGCCGGTATCTGCAGCCTTTCTTTACCTAGAGGTATAGGTGATATATATAGCTCAGTCTCACTATGTACTTCATTAAAAGATAAGTATAACTGCTGATCATTATAGCATAGTATAGTCAGGGACTTATAAACCGGTTCTCTGTTCTTCAAAGCATAGGCGTATAGGAAGCAATTTCACTTTGGGGGGCTGAACTTGTAGGCTGCTCTGGGGGCATGTCCCCCAGGGATTTTAGGCCTTCTGAGATCGTTTGTGGTGCAATTTTGGCAAGAGTAGGACGACCTGCTGCAAAGCGTAGTCATACTCTTTTTTGGCTATATAGTAGCTATATAAACTCAGCGCTCGAGAACTTGAGAAGGCGTGGCTCGCTCCGCAATAAATGCCTCGCGTATGCTGTACTGTGATTGCTTTAGCGAGGTGTTTCTTAACATTAATTACAATACCACCAGACAGTCTGCCCTTGTTTCTGCATCGTAATCCAGTATTAGAATAGTACAATTTATAGTCCTTTATACCATATTGATCTATCAGATAACCAATTAAGTTTTAGTGTGTGGCCTGGGGACGAGGCTAGGGCCTGGGATCCCCCCCCCCAGAAATTTATTTACAGCTAATTTTTGGCCCCCAGAGGCAACCAGAAGTAACCTCAGAGCATGCAAATTTCCTTTGGGAACATGTCCCCATACTCTGCATAGGGGGGCATGGTTCCGTATGTATCATTTTTCCCACCCCACCAGAAAATTGTGTATGAAATCCTGCAGCTCACTATCTGCACGCACCCTCTCTGGAGAGGGTGATCCCCAAAATGTCTCCCAATTTGCTTTAGCCCATCCTTTGATACTTTCCTAAACGAAACATGGATAGCCGTGATAAAGATTACAGCATAGTGGTCAATATATCAATGAGGTTTCATTAGGTAGCTACATACTACAAGTTGGCCACGCATCAAGTGAAAGAACTTTGTACCCATGTCAACTTATCCAGAATCTCGAGCTTACATACGCTTCCTCAGTCTCGTGCTCAGACTACAAGCCCCAGTACAGGACTGAGCAATCAGTATTGAGCAATCAGCACCCAGGACAAAGCCCAAACAAGTTTAGCACAGGTTTAGCGCTAGCAATAAGTGTCAACTTTAGCGCCAGAGATACTGATAACTTTAGCGCTAGCGATAGCGATAAGTTTAGCACTAGCGATAGTGATAACTTTAGCACTAGCAAAAGAGACAACTTTGGCGCTAGTGCTAGTAATAAGTGACAACTTTAGCGATAAGTGAGCGCTATCAATTGTGACAATATTAGCATTAGTAATAACTTTAGTGCTAGCAATAGTGACAACTTTACCACTAGCGATAGTCCGGATCTAATGCTTGCATAGGCAAATTTAGCAGTGAATTTTGGAACAAACTGAATGCCATAGCTATACACACTTCCATGGTATGAGTAATATATAAACCATAGTGAGGAGGTATATATGGCTAATATACTACCCGAGACCGAGGTCAGAGGAAGTTTGTGCTAGATATACCCCGAGCCGAAGGCGAGGGGTATATCTAGCAGCAAACTTCCGATGACCGAGGTCGAGGGTAGTATCATTAGCCATATACACCTCCTCACTATGGTTCTTATAATATATACCATAGATACTACTTACTTAGCGCTTGTTTTTGCTTACATAAAGCATGTAAATATCGAGCAAGATAGACAAAAGTGCGATAAACTTACTAGAAGCTAACGGGTCAGTGCTGATCGCTTGAGAAAGCTTGGACCAGATTTAGTTTGCTGACCGCATGCTACCTTTGTAGTTAGTAAGGTACACCAGGCTTACTTACTTGGCTCCATGCCGTGTGTAGCTGCCAAATCATTCCTGTTCAGTGTAATGGAGCATTTGTAACAACAATATAGTAAGCGAAACAACCTCCACTTGCTAACACAAGGCTTAGTGCTACAAGAAAGACTAGCTAGCTACTCCCGTTGCAGTTGCTTCCTCTGTCCTATGGCTTTCCTGATGAGATTCATGCCCACAGCTGACTTAGGCATAGTATAAAATGACCACTGGTCAGTATTGCTGACTCAGGGGTGTATATGCCTAATATACAACCTGCCGGCGCCTTTCATCTGCCCACGCAGTGATATATGTCCACTCATACCATAGACTGAGTGCTAAAATGTTTCCAGCAAAAAAGGCTGTAATTATAGAGAAGTGCAGCTGGTCCCAGTCCGCATATAATGTTCTACCCCTATATCACATTGTATGTGTATTACACCTTTGACGAGCATCGGCAGTTTCAGAGCTATGAGCTTACCCGGGCATATTACAATGCGCGCAGTGAAGCCACGCAAGCGCAAATTAGGGGGATCTGGGGGCATGCTCCCCCAGAAAATTTTGGAATTTTGGACTCTCACGGGTGGATTCTAGAGCCTTCTGAGCCCATCGTCCTGCTCTAAAAGGTATGCAACATAGGCTTGCACGCATGCGCAATTACCTTAGTGGGGATTAAATGGAGAAAAGTCGCCGCTAGCGCTAATCTGGATCTAAACGTAAAGGCAGCAACTAGCTATAGCAATAGCGTTGACCAAATGTTTACCCGGGCATTGCCCGGGTATGCCCGGGTCTGTAACCGCCGATGTTGTCAAGGTGAACCAAACTCACTAGTAACTAAAATGAAGTGCAAATGTGGGTTAACAGGCCTCCTGTGGGCAAGGGGAATGACCCTTCGCTCCCGAAAAGAAGGACAAATCATGGCGTCCAAATGGGACGATCCCTAAACAAGATATTTGTCTCCCTCAGGGTTTGAGGCATTCCATCAAGAAGAGGAAAAGCACGGAAGGCGCCTCCATCATCAGCAGGCCTCCTGTGGGCACCATCAGCGAGGGGAACGACCCCTTTCACTCCCGGAAGGAAGGACAAACCAACGTCCCAAGGGGAAGAAGATCACTAAACAAGACATTGGTCTCCTTCAGGATTTCAGGTGTGCACTATCTAGAGTGTTAGTTTAGAGGTCTACACACACTATTGTTGTTTCATTTGAGATCACGTGACTCTTGCTGGACATATATAGTCATGTGATTATTGCACGGTTGCCATCCATGTCATGTGATTATTGCATGGTTGCCATCCATGTGTGAATAAAACTATTAGCCTTGTTCCCATTCAGTTGGATTAAGGTAAAGTCTTTGCATAGCCGAAAAAGTCTTTGCATAGCTATAAAACTGTTACTGTGATTTTACATCATTCATATAAACAGCAGTCCTTATCTGCATTTGCATGCATTAACTTTTTTACTGCTCATCTTCTGTTTAGGCACTTGGCTCACGTCGGCTTTGATCCTGTCACTGGAAATTTTAACGTGAGTTGCAGCACTCTGTAGGAGGCTACAACGCTAGAGGCAGGTGGCTAGTATTGGTGCATTAATGTTTGCTCTGATGTGTATCACACTCTTCCTTTCTCCTCCCGCACACACAACACTTGTACAATAAACAGAGCAGCGACATTGGCCCTCAGTTGAATGCAGAGTATGAGGCATTGAAAAGCTGCATTTATAGAAAAAAGAGAAACATTTATTTTGGAAGGCATGCTACATTAGCATTACATTGATATAATTATTACAGGGAGTGAAATGATCTGTAAAATGTACAGTCTATACATACCAGGATCCCAGGAGCCACACATCACCTTTGGCTACAGTTGGACAATATAGCTAGTGTCCTCTATTTGACTACAGTGTTCAAAGGCACACATCATGTTATAGGTGGCACATGATTCATCCACGTGATAACTGCCCCACAGCAACAGTTAATGCATAAGTTACAAGCATATACTATTATTTCTGTGTTCACTATAGAACCTACCACTCAGGCTCGATTAATAAATAGAACATAACGAAAAATGGACTATATAGCTGCATGCATGCAACAGGTAGTTATTACAAATTCATATATGGGGGATTTTTCACCAGGAAGAAATCGAGAGTGCCTATTGTGATGACTATTATGTTCACAACTAGAAAGCCACTATTGCTGTTACATAGCCGAACCCTCAGGCAAGGGTCTCGCTACCTGAGCTAGACTGAGGGAACACGTATAACTACATGGGTCTCACTACCTGAGCTAGACTGCTGACAGGAGCCAAGTTATTTTGTCCACTGATATACTATAAGTAGTAAGCTTACGGACTTTCGTCACTTACTAAAGAAGGTGTTATGCACTTGAAACAACAGGTGAAACTGGCAAAAGTATACCGTTGGTGAAGATTCCCTATACACCAGAATGGTGCATGAGACAGAGGTGAAAGCTCACGTTTTGCTTACTATACAAATCATTAAACCTGCACGTCTATACAGATAATATAAATAAGGATCTGACATAATAGTCAAGCAGTTAAATATTAGTGATACAAGACTTAGTAATAATTAATGTTTATACAACAAACTTTCTTGAAGCCTAAAATTACTATAATATCAAAATTAAAGGTACTGGTAAATATCATACAAATAAAGTAAATACACTGGTATACATCGTATAAGTAAAGTAAATACAGTATCATACATTATGGTTTCTGGTATCTTATAAATAAAATAATTAAAGTGAATACAGTAGCGTACACTATGGTTGGTGGTATACATCTTATGAACAAAATAAGTAAAGTAATGTTTACTGGTATACATTGTATAAGTAAAGTAAATACAGTATCATACACTATGGTTAAACTATTATACATCGTATAAAATAAGTACAGTAAATACAGTATCGTACACTATAGTTACTGGTATACACTATATTGTAATAATTAAACTAAATTGTTACCGGTATACAAATAGTAAATAAAGTATCGTACACTGTAGATACATCGAATGAGTGAAGTAAAATAATTAATGATCATGCATATTGTTCATTGTATACTGACACAAAACAATGAGTCTTTTTAGATTCTCATACAATAACTCCTACATCTACATTTCATTTTCTCGTAGTCCCATGCAAAGTATAATCTTTCCACATGTAGTCCTATCCTTTCCGAGGTTAAACTCTCTTTGAGTGTCAGTATGACAAAGGGCCAGTAAAACGTTAATTTTGACAGAGCCGAGTAGGTCTGGAAGTGGAAATATATTCATAAGAGTAAAAATAGCTAATTATTTGGTGTGCAGTTCTTTGATAATACTCTACACATATTTCTGTGACCTTGGAGGTACATGGCACAGCTTTATTGCTTGGTTGGTTGCGACTGTTTTAGCGTAGAATCAGCAGTAGGATTGGTTGGTCACAGTAATTCAGCAGTTAAGAGCATGATAAACCAAGCACATAAGAAATTTAAAGAATTTTGCCTAAGAGGACACAGATCTAGACCAGAGAGATGGATGAATATGTTATAATCATCAAGATGGGGAAGTAAAGAAAGCCCTAAGAAGAAATCTTAGTCCATCTAAGGAATACGCCCAGGAACTTCTGATGATATACTATAACCAGACACAAAGACTTACTGAGCCCTTGTGCGAGAAGTCTATAGTGCAGCTCACCAATATTCAACTGTCTAACTTGGAGCTATAGTAAGTAACATAATGAAATTGAACGATGACCTTTGAACTCTGCTATCTCAGTACATATCCATTTAGCTATACACTGGTAGTGTAATTTTTGCTTGTGACAGGGTGGAGAAAAATACTTCCTGCACTATTGAAGATCAACTGCAGTTAGCTATGATTAATCTCCTGCTTCATAAATTATTCTGACCAGATCTGCAGTTTACATGGGAATATCCTGGAATTTCACAACAACTGTTTATAGAAATGTACAGTGGTCAAATATTGCAGCTGGTAAAAAATCAGTATGCTACCCAAACTAGTACCACTTGCCATTAGAACCTTGTAACAAAACGTTAGCTGGCTGAGAATTGGTGTTATAATTTAAAGGCAACAATATTTACTGGGCATGTAACATTAAGAACATAGCTATACTTTATGCATGAACTTACATTTAAGGCTGGACCAGCTATATAGTAAATAGTCTAGCAATTCCTGCTTGCATGGTGGTCACTTAAAGTGTCTTGTACTGAGTCAGAAGTGTATTCTTAGCATTTAGCTAGTTCCTCTAAATTGTCATATAGTGTGGCATGGAAAAGTAGCTACCTATGGAGACATTAATTACACTGGCAAGGCTCACCATGTGGACGGTAGTGATGTTCTTGATAAATCCTGATTTCCAGATTATTATTTATGCGGAAGCCCAAAATTCAAACTGCATAGAGATTCAGATTGGGGTTTATGACTAAGCATGTATGCATAATTTATACTATATATAACAGTTATACTTTGTGATTCCAGTGAGCTTTTCCAGATCCTTTGAGTGTCTCTGTTCTAAGGGGTCTTTTCCTTCCCAGTCTGACAGTGCAGAACAGACCACTTTTGGTGATACCAACTACTCCAATAACAGTTAGTACGATGCAAGGCTTTCCATGTGGAGATTTAGGTTCTTAATGGAATGAGAGTATACATGTTATATGTACTTGTACCATGGGCTTCTAGTACATATGCACCTTATCTATGAGAGGACATCTCATTCTCGCAGGGTACGGACCTGAATTTGTTCATTAGCCATCTATTTCTCAATTTTGACAAGCACTGCCACTGAAAATGTTAGTTGCCTAGCAACAATATACAAGTATGGAAAAAACAAATGGGTCATCTAGGGTATGGCAGATAGAAACTGTGGCAGTCAACTTTCATCTGCCCTAGGGCATATGGAAAGATCAAGGGCTCAGCTAGGGTATGGCAGATAGATACTGTCGCTATACCTTTCATCCACTCATGCATCAGTTTGTAATGGATTCCCTAACCTGAACTTCTTGTAGAGAGTGCACAGTGTTTACGTGACCTTCTATCATATTGGATGGTCCTTTGAATGATTTTAATGCAATAGTTCCTGGATCATGCATGAGGATACAAAGAACAGTCATGTAAAAAAAATACAGGCACACAGTCATACCTTGTGTAGGCTCTACTCAAATAATGCATATGCAAAGCAGTTTACAGTAAACTTTACCTTGCACGTTCTGAACAAGCATCCAACTGTAATTGGTACTGTTGTCGTGTACCAGGCTGAGTGAAGCATATAGCAAGTGAACCTACATTGAAGTTAAAGTGTAGCAAGATCACCCATCAACCCATAGCAATTAGTTGTAGTAGTCAGGAAAATTTAACAGCATAGTATGGACTATAGACATATACATATCAGACCGTAGCTCACGCGGATGTTCTTTCACTTCTTTGATCTCCAAGGTGTTGAGCAGAAGAGGCTAACACAAACAGTAAGCTGCATAAATTAAGTGCATAAATATTATGCAAAGAGACATTTACACTCACTGTAGCTGTTGTGTACTTGTTGTCAGAAAACCACTCAAAACTTGTTGATTCTTTTTGAGAGTGTGGATCAAGTAGTAACAACAAGTCAGAGAGAAGAACGAGCCACTTAGGTCTTTGATCCTGAGAATGTGAAGAATCACTGCTATAGAGAACTACTACCACTACATCTAATATGCATTCTGAACAACTGTGATACAATGATGCAAATACCAAGTGTAAAGAAGTGTGAATATAGCTGTGAATTATTTCACTACTTATACAAATCAGTTGTTCTGACCTAAATTAAACTGATACTCATTATAATAAGCTGTCTGCCTAGCCACTCTTTGAAAATGAAAAAGTCATTCACATTATACTACCTGATGCTATAATGTTACAGGTTAGTGGTCAAACCTGAGAGAGAATCACGTCATGAAGTATTTTTCTTTTCTCAGCGCAGCTGGTTTGTGAGGTCAACATAACTCTCTATATTTAAACAGGAAAGAGAGTAAGACAATTCAAGTACTGTAGGAGAATGATACATCCCACAGAAACTGCCTCTATTGGGTCCACAAGTCAGTTGGTATCTTGGGAGCATAGATTTAACTCCGGACAGAACTTACCACAATGTCAATTACCATTCATGGTCCCATCAACATCTTATTAGGACAACGTATGTATTATACAATCCTAACCTCTGAACAGTTTGTAAATTCCACACTTTCTTCGAGCCACTCCAGTCTCTGATCTTCCAGGTTATCGTCAACTATGGGCCCTTTCTGATGGAAGTATACAATGCACAGTGTTATTTAATGTCCTTCAAATTCTTATTAATCTCACTAACCTGAGCATATGTAGGTACTGTGCCATAATGATTTGTAGTTTTTGCATCCCCATGGCTAGATTTGTCGCCACTTTTAGTGGAAACTGGTTGGAGAGCAAAAGGGTTATACTCTGGGGGAATTGTATGTTGATCATGGTGTTTTTCCATACTGTCTGTGATGGTGCTGTCTGATGATTTATTACTGCTGCTACACCTCCATTTTCTTTTCACTCCAGAAGTTTTGTCATCTATTGCCAGCAGTGCTCTACTCATGCATTTACCTGTGTAATAATATAAAATAGTATATGTACTGTAGCTTCTAATAGTTGCTTTCATTGGTACCATTATGATACTTGCAAATTGGAAGAATCTATTTATTACTATTAATGATCAGAC
The DNA here is from genome assembly GCA_963921505.1 of Phakellia ventilabrum. Lineage (NCBI taxonomy): Eukaryota > Metazoa > Porifera > Demospongiae > Axinellida > Axinellidae > Phakellia > Phakellia ventilabrum. The sequence continues at coordinate 3,699,700 of OY997380.1, read as the reverse complement.
ATTAATTCTCTAAACCAAGACTGTTAGTTCCAAACATATAGATTGCATCAGTTGATAAAACCTGCAATCTGGTTGGGCATTCAAAGGAATGAGCCATACCGATATGACCACATCCCTATAACGGGCAAGTTAGCAAATGGGCGCAACATGTACTGGCTGTTTACTTCCTATCTGTATTTTACGTGTAGCCTCAGGATTTTAAGTAGATATCTACTAAGTGATCTGAAGTGACTAGGCTAGCTTGTGCATCATCAATAACGTACTGCTTTTAGTTCGCTGAGAGCCGTGTTTATCTTGACATTCACTTGAAGAAAGCCTACACACTTCTTCACGAATCAGTTGTGCAAGCTCAGGGTGACGAGGATTTTCAAATGATTCATTCAGACAGTCTACAAAACGTTTCAGAGCATCATCACCCTTCTTGGGAATATTCTGCACTATCAATGAATTCTTGTCGAAACGATAGTTGTGAACATTCATGATGTATTCTACCTCTCGTGTATCGACTAAGCCTTGGCTTATCAAACGAGGTGAAAGTAATACGGGATCTATTCCATCAACTAGTTCAGTTGTAAGCGTCTGAACTGCTCTTCTTATTGGTGAGAGAAGCTGAGTTTTTGAGATGTGTCCTGCAATCAAAGTAGATATAAATGCTACATCAATTATCACGGTAGGGAGAAGTTTAAATAATGAGGAGGGGTAATTATTTATGCTAGCCTCCTACACTCATCAGCACTTAGCATCCTTCTTGAGAATACTATATTATATATCCTTAAATTCTTGTCAAATGTGAGCAATCATGTTGTAGTCTAGCTGCCTCTAGTTTATTGAAACCTTGGCTTGTCAAATGACCTATTCCATCAACTAGTTGATCATGAGGCATAAGCATCTTAACTGCTCTGTCCGTTGGTGAAAGCATCTGAGTTTTTGAAATGCTTCTTGCAGTCAAAGTGGGTACACTGCGAAGAGTACAGATTTAAGGTGGTGTAATTAGCTTGAGAGTGCGAGGTGCAGCGGTGCATCTCGTAATGTTTGGCATGAAGGAGGGGTCACAGAGGTTTTCAACCTCCGGTCTCTACTTTCAGTTTCCATGAGGAATTATGGCCCATCAAGGCACACGTTCAAAATGGCGTCTCTGGCAGTAGGTACATGGATTTGTGGATGCCGTTGTTGAACTTGTGGCACACGAAGGGTCAGAGATCTGGACAAGTCTAACACACAGTTTTATCAAAGAAGGCTTACTACAGCTGCCAGGTTAGTAGGGTTTGCATAGCCTCTATGGAAGTAAAGATATGAGTACTAAAAACGTACAGCACAATCGAGCGATGTGCATGTGAGTTTTGAGCAGGTGTCTCTCCACTCTCCCGGAGTAGCCATGGCTGAACCTTGAAAATGTGTTGCCAATAGACATTCATCTCCCAAAGATAAAGATTAGTCACTTTTCTGTAGGTTCTCCAGCAGCCTGATAAACCGTTAACTTAGATAGATCTACCACCGTCTCGCCACACTCAGGTCGTGATTCATTACATCTATACTTGCTCATTGACAAGTGTAACCACACTTGCTTGGCAGTGTGATTAGGCTCGATATAAATGCTAATGACATTAATTATTACTGCAGAGAGTCTGAAATTCCTTGCTCAATACATTGTGGAGAAGTGATATAGCTATGTCAGCCTCCAACACATTCTACTATCATTATTTAATTAGGAATACTGTCCGCATACATACAAGATCGATGGGAGTATAATCGCAGTGCATGTACTACAGGATGATAGAAAACACCACGTGGAGGAGTAACATTAATCAAATTATGCCTGCCTCCTACACATCCTGCTGTCATTATAGTTGGTTATGTATACACATATACAGAAGTACATGTAGCCAACCAGGAGCCAACTTACCACCAGTATCTTTGGACTGCTGAAGCTGGCAATCCTGTGGACATAATTATAAGGATAAGAGCATGAAGCTAGTTGTCATGAAAAATTAGCATATATCATACTTATCATCCAGCATTATTTCTAACCTGAACAAAGCTTCCAGAGCTGGTGCCACAAGTACCATGTGTGCAGTGAATGTACTGATTGATTGTACAGTTTGTGAACATGTTGCTGACAACGCCATCTGAACTATATCCACTGCTCTGTGAGCCACCTGTTGGGAGATGGTTTAAGATGCCTTCAGGGGGCGACAGTGTGTCTCCAGAATCTTCCATACTAGTCACTTCCCCTGAGCCATTGATCGGCTGAGAGTGTGTTTCTCGGAATGTTCTGTAATCCTAAAGAAATGTAAAAGCTAGTCAAGTTAGCCGCGATCACAATGCATAGTGGATGCAACATACAGTGGTAGTGCTGTTGGTATCGTCATGGAAGCTAAGACAGCTGCTCGCCCAGTCCGCCCTCGCTGGATTACTGGAAATCCACTGGTTTCGAGCCATTACTGGTTCACTGATATTATGTTGCTCGCTTACTAGTCTCGCGTAGCCGGCTACGCGCTTACGTACATGTACAGTTGAAGGACACTCCCACGGCCCGGCTCGTGCCCCCACCCTGGCCCATACGTAGTCTCGTGCCCAGACGTCCACGCCCCCCCCCCCCCCCCCCCCCCCCCCCCGGCGTGAACGTCTGGGCACGAGACTAGCCCATACGGTACGGAAGCTTGACAGTGATGACGCGCGCACGCTGACCCATTTTTTAACTCGTGCGCCATGAAAATTGAAAGTAGTGGGAGGCATTAATTCAAAATTTGCTGGCTACCAAAGGATGAGTCTGTAAGCGAAAATCATGCTGCTGATGTCAAAAGGCTACAGAAAATTTTGCTAACTGCTAATAGGGTTTGCAAACGCAAGGATTTTTTGTAAGTTTATTCAGAATTACCGTAACCATAGATTAATAGCTATAGCACCCCAACTTACCTTAGCTGTTAGATCTGAACAATCTAGCAGTTACAGTGTTCGGCAGGGCAACTGTTCAGTGTTAGCCTCATTCCCAGGCCTCCGCCCTGGTTTTTGTTGCCTACAGCAATGAAAGCTTGAGTGGAGGCATCCACAGTCACGAAGCAGGCTATAGAAAGATTGCGTACTCCTCCCAGTCTTCTAGCTCTATAATTATTTTTAATCAATGGCTACATGATCTTAAATAGCAACTTTGTGATGGATTTTGCTGTCCTCTCACTTGGCACTCTAACTATAAAAGGTTTTGCATATGCAATGGACATAATAATAGCAGTATACTGTACATGTGCCCAATCTTAGCGTAAGTGATGCATCAGAATTATAAGGAATTCCAAGAACAGTTGGTACGAGGCACAAATGAGCAGCGTATATAGGCAAAAGACAAAAAAGAAATTGAGAGTTTGATGAATGAGTGGCTCTGTTGACATCTTGATGTACAAACACGTCATTGGGAAAATATGATTGTACTATCCTAAACGTGATAACAAAATAATGTTGATTGGCCTCGTTCCCTTTTTTACTGAAACCCTGTCATTGCCATATCCTCAATCTTATCCTGCAGGCTATAATAGGGGGTGTAAGTTTGAGCACTCATATACATAGTGTATGCTTTTTTCCTACTAGTAATACACAATGTGCAGGAATGTCCTTGCTTTGTGAGAATTGCTGGGCGTGGCATATGACATGCCGTGACATTTAGGTGGCATGCCCATAGGCTATACCAGGAAAACTGGATGGAATAATGGACCAAAACGAAAGGTCAATCAAACTGGAGTATAGCCTCATTTCACTCGAAATTATGCTTGCAGGTAGTTGTATTCATCTTTGCTATGAATACCTATGACTAGCCTTGCACAGATGTATTACAATGATGCCTCCTAAGCCCCATTTATACTAGGCGTTTAAGCCGGTTCCTTATACTGAACCTAATACATGTAAACGTGCTAATGAAGTTTGGAAACCGGGTTGCGTAACCCACCTCAGGATGTGGGTTGAACCCGGATTGTATCTGGATTAGGCTCGAATAGTGACTGTGTAAACAGTTGACTCACAGCTGCTGCTTGTATAGTACTAAGTACACTAATGCGTTTATACGCTAATGAGCTAAGCTGGCTTCCCCTTAGGCATGTGGACAGTACTAATTCGCATTTCAATTTAAACCGGTTTACTACGTGTAAACGGGGCTTAATACATGCAAGAGCTCGTGATTTCCTGATGTAAATGATACAAATTAAATCCTGTTCCTTTTTCTTCTAGCTAGTTTCTGACTCTAACCTGAGGAAGCAGTGACTGATTCAGCTAGGATTGTGCAGCCAACTATGAGTAGCAGAAATGGCAGTTGTTTTAACTTCACCAAGTCTCAAATCGAGATAGCAATTATCACTCGACCAACCATTGCAACAGCTGGGGCCCTAGCCTGCCTCATTGCTGTGACAGTCATAGTAGCAAGCAAGGCATACTACAAGTTCAATCACAGGCTGGTGCTCTATCTTATGATTGCAACAATTGGAAAAGCTTTCTGCCTCTCCCTTGCACTGATACCAATATCTCATGACAATGACAGTGTAACAGTCCGAGAAGGTTGGGAAGAGTTTTGTATTGCAACTGGTTTTCTGGCTGAAGCTAGTGCCTGGGTTGAACATTTTGTAATAGGATGGATCGCCTTCTACTTCATCGTACTTGTCACTTGCAAACATTACACACTACATCGGGCACACGAACTTTTGGGAATAGTGGTGTGCATCTTATTACCTGTTATCTTCAGTTCAATCCCCTTTATACACAACATGTATGGTCTTGCAGGCTTGTGGTGTTGGATCAAGCTGACAGGAGATGACTGCAACAGCAAGTACAACTTTGGAGTAGGGTATCAATTTGGCTTGTTTTATGGCCCATTCGTCATCCTGATATTTTTCAGTCTATTCTCAATCCTTGTCGTACTTATCTCACTTTGCAAGAGTGCCATTAGATCCAAGCTAGGATTGTTTCAGTCAATGGCACACCAGCAGGCACTAAAGGAAGCCATGCCACTGCTTATATATCCAATAATATACACAGTAATCTTCGGTCTGCAGACTGCAAATCGTGTGTACTATACAATAGCAGTATCTGAAGGAAAGCCACCATATTTTCCATTGTGGATGACTCAAATTATTGTAGATCCTGGTCGTACTCTGTATCCTCCACTTGCATTCCTCCTTCATCCAAACACACTTAAGAATCTCATCTGTAGACGAAAAGAAGGTAGCGACACCACTGACACCTACTTTGTCGTATCAAAAGAGTGGCCGTTCTCTGAAGAAGACTCCTTAGTTATTCGTGGTAATGCAAATACAAATTACAGCAGCAGTCAAGACTTCTACAAAAATGTATTTGAACCGCCTAATGTTAATGATTAAATAGCTGCTATCAGTGATATCAGTGCTAAAAAGGAAAGGTTATTTTAACGATGGATTGGTTTATGGAGTTGCATCATTATCATTTTGTACTATAGCTACAGCTTTTGTAATTTTCTGCTGACTGTAATACCTTACATGGCTATCAAATGTCATAGTAGGGATAGCTCATGGTCACATGCCAAAGTACTACAGTAATAATCTGTTGATTAGTTAAAAGCATGACTCTCTACTACACAGCTCAGATGTAGCCAGTATGGTACACAGCTTTGACAGGAAACAATACATTTCCGCCATATGACTCTGATAATGTGGATTTAGTTATATGGACAGGCACAATTCTTTTAGGGGCAAGACCGTATCCCAACATCCTCCTTTGTCAAGTTTTCCAGCAGATCCTGGCCAGCTTTAGCTTTTCCCTTGGACTTTTCAACTCCTGACCGTCGAGAAGAAAGTTCCCCACATCCTCCCTGGCACCAGTAGCTACCACACAATGTAATTGTGTTTGAAATAGGTCTCTGGAGAAGAGTGTATACTATTAGTATGTGATAGGTAGGTTTGGTGTACCACATCTGAGTACAAAGACTATTTTTGCGTATTATACATTACGTATGCACCTTTAATCAGCTACTTCAGAATTACCCGCCCATGCATGCACCCAACTGATGGGCAGAAGTACATGGAGGAACTGTAGTCAGTTCACGAATACTTTCCTCTCCATCAAGCATGAGATTTCCTGATGTGATCTTGAGTCACTCAAGCTCGGCCTACCATTATCATAGCTGGAGAACTGACCCCCGGGGCTCATTGCTGTGACAGTCATAGTAGCACGCAAGGCATAGCTACTAGCTTTACAGGCTGGTGCTCTATCTTATGATTGCAATCGGAAAACCATTCTGTCTCTCTCTTGGGTTGTAAGTCCAAGAAGAGATTTAAAATTTGCATTGCAGCTGCATGGCTTTCTGGCTGAAGCTCATTTCTACATGGCTTAAATATATGCTGGTATTAACTTTTATTGTTAGCTACATACTATGTAGAGTACATGAACGATATTTTCCGTACTTAGCTTGCTATACTAGCTATGTGTACCTCAAAATGGGCTATGCATAATTCAAGAGTCCATAAGTTGTTTCTACTGTGTACAGCAAATGCAAATGCATTTTTGGAACTGGTATGTGGTTTACAACATTTTTGTTTCAATACTGAGTAACAAATACAGATGTGTAGCTCATTAGCTATTAAAAACCGCTGTGGTGATCAATAACATGTCAAGTTTAATATGGAATGACCACATAGTATTATACTCCATTCTATGCATGGACTAAGTTCATATTTATACTATCACCCATCCCTTCAATGTTAACATCTCACTTCCTTTGATCCACCTACATAGGCAGTAGCTAGCTATATGTGGGTCATATACCCTTGTCACTGATTCAGAGGTGATTTGAGCATGCCTGCTTCTGAACCTATCCTCCGGCTAATTTCCCACAAATCTGATACTAAATGTAGCTGGAATAGTACTAGCTAAATCTAGTCATCTGTTTTTAACTGCACTAGCTAATTACAGTAGTGAACTTAGCCCCATTCTCGAGTTTCCACACCAACATTAGTAGCTTGCAATATATAAGGCATGTTGTGAATGATCAGATTAGTGTGGCTATAGCTACACCCGTAGCTGTATGAGATATTCGGGCATGAGCTCCACATGAGTCGAATGGCATAAGTAATAGACCGTTTCCACGAACGCTCAATGGAATGTAATTATTGGCCCAGCAGCTTCCGGCGGCAGAAAATGGGTGTGGTCAGAGCGCAAACAAGTGCGTGAGATTCGGCGGCGCTCTCCCGGGTATGCAATGTCGCCATTCAATAGCGCGCCAGTGCCGTTGCGAAGAGACACTTTGCAGCTGTTATCACAGCCGTGGCGGATTGTTTTGCTGGTTGGATGGGTTGCTGTACGGCCATAAGAATCCCACCCTAGCCTAGCGCCTGGAGGAAGCAAGAGTGCTTTGGATTTTCAGCTATTGAAGTCACGACCTCTACTTATTCAAATTGCGTGCTGTAGAGCTAAGGTAGGATGGTAGTACTCTTAGCGATATATAACTTAAGAAAGACATGGAAAGATAGCGAAAATGGTAGGGTGCTATGAAAGGTGGGAGGGCCTGGGGTGCTTATTCCGTACCCAGGTCCTCCCACCTTAAAGTATACTCATAATAACCGAAAGTTGCATGCAGTAGTTTCTATGATACATGTATGACTTTATCAAAAATAATACAGATGGCCATGAATGACATTGGAGCTAGTGTAGGTGAAGTGGAACTTACGGAGAGAGATATACCAGGAGCATACCTTGATAGTCCCCTAGAAAGACACAACAATGAAGCTCTGCGGTGGTGGTTACTCTGCCGCAATATTCAAGTGCCAACAAGCATGACAAAAGCACAACTGATAGCAAGATTTGTATTGTTCACTCTTGCAGTAAACTGAGACCTAAAACATAGGTGTCGGACATTAGTCTGTTTGAACCTAGCTAGTCTACTTCACTTCATCTGATTTGGCCTTCTCAATCCTAAATGTGAATACAGTAGACTAGCTAGGTTCAAACAGACTAATGTCCGACACCTATGTTTTAGGTCTCAGTTTACTGCAAGAGTGAACAATACAAATCTTGCTATCAGTTGTGCTTTTGTCATGCTTGTTGGCACTTGAATATTGCGGCAGAGTAACCACCACCGCAGAGCTTCATTGTTGTGTCTTTCTAGGGGACTATCAAGGTATGCTCCTGGTATATCTCTCTCCGTAAGTTCCACTTCACCTACAATAGCTCCAATGTCATTCATGGCCATCTGTATTATTTTTGATAAAGTCATACATGTATCATAGAAACTACTGCATGCAACTTTCGGTTCATTATGTTTTATACTTTAAGGTGGGAGGACCTGGGTACGGAATAAGCACCCCAGGCCCTCCCACCTTTCATAGCCCCTACGATTTTTTTATTATTTATAATATTTGTGTTATAAAACACAAGGCAACATGAATAGCAACATTGCTAATATGATACATGAGCCTTAAAAAAAATGACATTGTAGAGAACGTTTAAATACTGAAATAGATGAAGAATGCTTAATACTGTTAGGTAAGGTGTTCCATACTGTAATTACATTTGGGAGAAAGGATGAATACATATATTGAATACGGGCAAAGGGTCTAACAAAATTGGCATAATGGTGAGTACTGTACGGAAAATTTCGTTGTACAAAAATATCAGGAGGAAAATAAGTCAGAGTGGCTACCAACAATATTATACATAGTAGTGAGCTTTAGATACTTGCGACGAGATGACAATGGTGGGATGTCTAGCAATCGAAGCATACTGTCATAGTCCAGGTCCCATTGTTTCAGACACACTTGACAGTTGACAATGGTGGGATGTCTAGCAATCGAAGCATACTGTCATAGTCCAGGTCCCATTGTTTCAGACACACTTTGCAAGCAATTTTTGGTATAGATTCTAATGACTGAATGCCCTGACTTGTGTAGGGGTCCCACAGTTGACAAGCGTACTCCAAATGAGGTCTTATACAAGTAAGGTAGAGACATCTCAGAGTATTAGGTGGAGAATTGTCTATACAACATTCCAACGAGTTTCCTGGCTTTGTTACATATTTGTTGGATGTGATCTTTCCAGGTTAGTGTGGACGTCACTAAAATGCCTAAGTAGCGATAGCTATGAACTTGTTCCAATATGCAATCACCCAATAGCAATCCCCCTGGTGGAGGAAGATGGGGTTGTCGCTTCCTCGATGCAATAAGGTATTTACATTTTGATGCATTCAACGTTAGATGGCAAGCGCTTGTGCATTCAGAGATAGCATTAATATCTTCCTGTAGATTTCTGTAGTCTTCTGGGCAATTGATGGGTTTGAAAAGAAGAATATCATCAGCATACATAGTTATCCTCGATCCACTAGTTAGTGGTAGAGAAGACACACAGTTTATGTAGACAAGGAACAGTAGTGGACCCAAGACTGATCCCTGTGGTACCCCAGATATCACAGGAGTAGTTTCTGAGAATGCACCATCCACAACGACATATTGCTCTCTGTTACTTAGGTAACATGTAATCCATTGAAGAATGTGCTGATTCAAGCCACAATCACTCAACTTTTGCAGAAGGGGTAGATGGGGTACGCTATCAAATGCTTTGCGCAGGTCAAGGAATACAAGAGAGACATCAGCACCGGATTCCAAAAGCTGAAAAATATCATGGAATGTTGACAAGAGAGCAGTAGACTATCCTGGGGTAAACCCCCACTGAGCTCCATCAAGCATCTCACTTTCTGTCAAGTGTTCCCACACTACACTATAGATGTGTCTTTCCAATAGTTTGCTGATGACTGGGAGAAGAGAAATGGGCCTATAATTGCAAGGGTTGTCTGTATTATCTGAGGACTTGGGAATTGGTACGACAGTCTTAATTGACAGGTTGAAAAGTTTTGTTACAGAGGGAGCAATGGAAAGGGCTGTGTTTTTGAGCATCTTCCCAGATATCCCATCTGGTCCCGAGGCCTTGCTGGTGTCTACAGCAAGAAGTAGGCCCATTACTTCTTCTTCTGTGCAACTGATAGTCTCAGGTGGTGTGGTTGAGAGGTTGAGCATGAGTTGAAGTTCTGAGAAAGTACGTTATTAAGCAAAGAGGCCTTGCCAGCATTTGAGGAGATCTCATCTGAACCTTTCTTCAAGGTAGGGATTTGACTAGAGGCTTTCTTCAGAAATTTTACAGTTTTCCAGAACTATTTGCTTCCTTGGCTCGACATTCTTTTCAGGTGATCCCTTTTAGATTGTCTGAGCATATTTACAACCTGATTTCTCAATGACCGGTACTTCAGAAATCTTCCATACAGATGGGCATCCTGTTTCCCTTCCTTTTCTATAAACACTATTTCTTTGTCTAATTTTTGTTCTAATGTTCTTATTCATCCATGGTAAATTACGTTGTGGAGAAACTGTGGCCTTAGGAATACATTCCTCCATAATCGTCATAAATCTTTCCTCCCACATGCTCCATAATGTATCCATGTCTGTTTCATCATCCAGGAATGTCCAGTCGGTTGCATTGATCATGTTGTTAGCTTGGTCAAAGTCAGCATGAGAATACCTCCATATGCTACGTTTTTGGGTTTTCACAGGGGGAGGGTTCCAGAAGCACTTTAAGATAAGATTGATGCCATTGTGATCAGAGTTGCCTAATGGTGGGATCACATTACATGTCACAAGCTGAGAGGGTGCTGATAATAGTACAAGGTCTATAAGTGTGGAGTTTCCAAAGGGACTGATGTGAGTAGGGTGGGGGACGACCTGCGTTAGTACAAAACTATTTAAAAAACTGGATAACTTACAAAATAGTGGATGCTTCTGATTTCAAAAGTCTATATTAAAGTCTCCCAAAAGTACAAAACGAGATAAAACAGCAGCATCTAAACTTTCCAAAATAGAGTAAAAATCATCTAAAGCTGTATAATCTGCAGGTGGTAAATACCACAACCCAATGTATACCTTACGATGGGCATTGTTTGCATTGTGAACAGAGACAAGCAGGAATTCTAGTCCATTGGGGCCACTCATTGTCACTTGGAATTCCAACTTGTTAGAGATAAACAATGCAACACCGCCACCATGCCTGTTTCGGTCATACCTAATGCACTTGTATCCACGGATGACACACTCCGATTCAATAATGTCTTCACAGAGCCAGGTTTCCGTGATACATACGACATCAGGTTTTTCCATATCATACTGGGCACATAGTTCGTCAAATTTGGGATAGAGACTTCTGGCATTTAAGTACAGTATGCGCAAGTTGTTAGAACATTCAATTTTTCCACGTTTATCAGGGCGAGCACCCTGCACGAAATGTTTTCCAGTTATTTTTTGGGTAAAAAAGAGCTTGCATCAGCTGAAGTTTGCTCACTATTGCTCTGGACTGGTCTATGACACCGCTCTAGCTTCCAGGATGTTTGAATTTGAATTCTTTCCCACTCTTGCTGTAGCACTTGGAGGACCGCTTCTTCTCCACGGATGAGGAACCACCACTGAACTGTGTTGTTTCCATTTTTCTTGATTTTCCGACGGACTTCCACCTTCTCAGCCACTGTTGACAGTTTCTGCAGTTACTGTACTGTTAGTACTGTTTTGCTGGAGCAACTCCTCAAGGTGCCCCAGACACGTCTGACTCCGCTAATTTCTTCATTTTCAGAGTTGATTCCAGGCTCTAAGCAAGGATTCTGAGTGGCAGAAGTTGGCTGACCCCTGTTTTGGTTATGTTGTTCTGAGGAGCGCTCAGGAAAGCGTTCCAACCATGGAGCAGGGATGGCAAACAGTCAAAGCTAAAGTCAAGCGAAGAAGGAAGGGCCCCAAGAGAGGAGATGATTCTAGTGTAAAAACTGCTACTCCGCCGAACGAACAGGCTTCAAGGCCACCGGAGCCGCAAACCCATCATAAACCAAAATGGCTACATATGAAAAATCTGACACCTCCTGAGCGAGAGATACACACGCAGATACAGTTGCAATTGGCTGCACGCAGGATGTGTCTGAGCCCACTGAAGTCGGCGTAGAGGACTTACTCGCGGCTTCTTTCTCCTTCTTTAGCTCTCGAATTTCGTCCTTGACCGTTGCAATAAGCGTTGTTATAAGTTGCCGGTGCTCAGTAAGGCAGCACGACGGACAAAGAAATGGTTTGCTGCTTGCAGCAAGGATTGTGTAGTCGTCTTTGTGTACACCAGCACACCACCGGTGGAGCCATTTGTGACAGGTGCCCTCACAGAGAATAGCCTCCTCGCCCTCTGTGGACGCCGTGGCATCAACTATTCTGTGGCAGCATATGGGGCAGACCGTCATAGTCGCTCTACTCACTCTCTCGGGATGAATATAAAACAGTATTTTGTTGAACTTGTACTAATGGCTTCTGGTTTTTTTTCTACGGTTTGAAAGAGACCGTATCCTGGTATCTTCGGTCTCCAGAGAAAGTAGGAGCGCTTCTACAGGACTCATTTTCGCTATCTTTCCATGTCTTTCTTAAGTTATATATCGCTAAGAGTACTACCATCCTACCTTAGCTCTACAGCACGCAATTTGAATAAGTAGAGGTCGTGACTTCAATAGCTGAAAATCCAAAGCACTCTTGCTTCCTCCAGGCGCTAGGCTAGGGTGGGATTCTTATGGCCGTACAGCAACCCATCCAACCAGCAAAACAATCCGCCACGGCTGTGATAACAGCTGCAAAGGGTCTCTTCGCAACGGCACTGGCGCGCTATTGAATGGCGACATTGCATACCCGGGAGAGCGCCGCCGAATCTCACGCACTTGCCATTAACCTTAGTACTTTACGCTCTGACCACACCCATTTTCTGCCGCCGGAAGCTGCTGGGCCAATAATTACATTCCATTGAGCGTTCGTGGAAACGGACTATTACTCAATATGAGACTGCAGTAAAAGGTATTTAGAGGGGCATCCAGTTTCATCCTGATACATACATACACTTATGATATATACTATAGCTATCGTAATGTAGTGAATTCCAGCCACGTACTCCACCAAATGGTCCTGGAGGCATGTTTAATGGCCATTAGGGCAAATGTGAATAGCGGTCATATTTGTAGGGTCCATGCACAACTGGCCAATAAACGTTTTGCTTAGTTGCTAAGAATCTATGACCATCCCAAATTAATTATTAGTTTGGGGTCACCTTCCAACTCCTTTTTCAGTGATCCTGAGAAATAATTTTAAACATACAATCCAATACCTACTCCTTTTTTCATGAGACAGAAGAATTTAAAACACTTGAAGGACTATTTGTCTCAGATATGTAACCTGCAACTGCCCAGACTTTATTTAAACTGAACACTTGGACTAATTGGCCTATATAGCCCTTAAGGGTTATTATGAGTGGTCAGTTTAAATAAACCCTGGCCAGTTCTAATACTGCATTGTTAAGAGTGGTCAGTTTAGGTAAACCCTTAATACTGCATTAATTAACACTTGAAGGACTATAATTGTCACAGATCAGACTTTATTTAAACTGACCACTTTGAATCAATAGTCTGATTAAATTTTGTATTTTTTTTCCTACCTACTTACTCATTTTTTTTGTCAGGTGAGCTTGATCGCAAACCAACAATTAAGGTGGCGAGGTACCAAAACGGCCTCAAGCAATGTTCAACTTCGAATATCTTATCATTTACAGCACTAGTGCTATTATTGCAGTATGTGATTGCTTAGCACTCCAATATACACGTATCTTATAAAACTACTGAGATATTGAAGCTGCAGCTGGTATGCCTCATGGGCACTAACTCTCTAAGCAAAATTTGACTACAGTGTCAACCAGGCAGGGTGACTATCATAACGCATGAATAGCTTAAATTATTTGTTAGGGCCAGACGGAGAGTTTTTGAGGCGTTTGTCTAATAATACAGAGAAATAACAGCTGTATCAACTGTAGCACGCAAAACCTCACTATTTTTTTACATTACAGGGACATAATTCCAGCAACCACAAGTTATGCAAAATAAAAAAGCTAATATAATAATTATAGTTTACTCCTGTACACAGGAAACATTTATGATCATTGTAAATGGCACATGTCAGCTGACATTCACTTTCATTATAACGGCCAAAAGTGTGAAGTATTATTTTTACGACAATTCCCTACCATTTATAGCAGTTGTAGAATGTACAAACTTTCCCTGTGGTAAATTTTTACGGTATTGTTTAACTATATGGCAATTCCAAATTAGACTTCAGTTTCCTCTCTACCCCTTCCTGGAAATTCCATGCAGGCAGGTGGGCTACTGTTATTTCATTATTATGTGACAAGGAAGGTATGAATGTTATTCGAGTGAACACCACCAAAAGGTTAAAATACTACATGCAAATTTTCACAATTCTCTTCATGTTGATGGTCAGGGGAAACGGTTATGGTTTTGATTTCACGGTTCAAGCATGGAATTCCAATAATTTATTTTTTCAAACGCTCACTTAATCGGCAATTGCAGAAAAGCCAGCAGGTGAGTAACAATGGGGATTAAGTCTATAGTGCTTTGTTTCAGGTTCCATGGCCCCCTACAAAGTTTGTCTGTACTGATAACTAGCTATAAATCTCCTTGCCCAATCCATGACATACTGCTTTGAATGGAAATCGGCCAAGTTCAATCTGTAATCGTCATTTTGCAGGCCTACATAGTCCAGCTAGTAAGGGATTTAATGCAGTAGTTACTGAAAACTGTGCACATATTATGTGCTTGTATGCATCATCTCTTCCACAAATCTTCACTCATGTCTTCCCCTTATTTACCTTAGTTTTTGTTTAAGGTCATGATGGATCCATATGGAGTTATGGAAAGAATAGTTATCTTCCATGATAATCATTTCTTGTGTTCATAAACCACAAAAAGTAAAAGTGTAATGTACGAGAGGGGATATTCTTCCCTAAGCTTCAGGTGCGTAGTGTTATTTTCTGTGATCCTACCACTGATCACATGGGTAGCTACTGCATGGCATGCAGTGGACTGGTAAGGTAGGCCCATAGCTGGTCTTAGGTACCCAGGGCAAGAACAGAGTGAGTAGCTAGTGCTCAAGCAATAATTGTAAGTAGTGCAGTCATAATATTCTGCCAAAAAGCATAAATTGTGCATAGATCTGGTGTTTAATGTTTGAATTTTCCCCGATTTACAAATGTATATCATGCACATTATTTTAATTTCTTGTATTGGTATGGTTAACAGATAAAGTGTAGTTATTGGAAACATTGTTAAACATACTTTGATCAATGTGATAATCAATGTGATAATCAATGTAGCATAGTTAATTGTTTATAAACTAGCTTACCTGTATCTCCGCATAAATCTATCTGGAAACGTTCATGGAAGTTTAGGTTGGGACTGGCCCATGTGTTGCTAGCGATATAAAGACATGAGTGTAATTCTTTTTTCCTGGCCTGTGTAAATGTATCGGCATAAGTAACTGGCGGACCAATAATATTAATTTAGCCAGGCAGATTATAACCACCATACATATGCACATGATGCTAATTGAATTGCCTAACACTCAAATGTTCTAACCCAGATTAGAGGTCATTACCTTCCAGACTAGCACGCAAACAGGCTAGTTACACAAATGGGCGGAGACTGCAGGACAGTAAGGTACCTTTCTAGATTACCTTTGCTAGCAGCCATCTGCCAAGCTGGCTTGTAGGGTTTCCAGCAGCCTCACAAACATTGCTACTAACTCTTCAGCCACAATTGCAGTAAATACGCTTAATCGAAAGCAGCTACCTCTTACATATTACTTTATGGGCAGTGGTAGTTCCCAGTTTCTTCATCCAGCTTTTCTTCATTTATACTACAAAAAGTCTATTAACCACATTAAAGTACTTATTTACTTAGCTATGCAAGAGCGGATATACACAGCAAAGCAGACTAAACAGACATGCAGGCTGATCGCTAAACTGCCCCCACTAAGTCCATGTACACACTAACAGCAAGCAGCACAGACATACAAACACACTGAACTGTGCTCATACACTGACAGAAGCAGGCATGAACCTGCTAGCCTCATTCCCAGGCTCTCCCGACTCAATGATGCAAACGGAACGGGAGAGCTTTGCATTATTGAGTCGGGAGAGCCTGGGAACGAGGCTATGAACCTGCAACCGTCAAGTGTGTATATACATATGCAGATGTAACCAAGCAGTTCTACAAAAAAATAATAGTATTGTGATATTGTGCATGCCTGTGTACTGATTTATATATTTACCTACCATTTGGGCAGTATATAGCTTCTCCTGCAAACCCTTATTTTAAGGGTATCTCTAGTTGTCAATGAGTAATCCCAGAACTCAGATTTAAAAAATACGTAATAAGCTAACTAAGGTCTAAATTATTTGACTGAAATAGCTATAATGTAACACATGCTGTTTGACCCCGAAAGCAATGTCCATTCCACAGTGTAGTCTTTGTTTTGATGTGTTTCTTGCCTTGTTTTATTGAACAGAAGAGGTTTGTGTGCCAGTACCACAGCAGTGAAGAAAGTCCCTTGCATCCTTGATAGTTACAGCTATGCAGAAATTATGGAAGACTGTTAGGATTCTACAGGAAAGAATGAATAGTGTTAAGTACAGCTGTGTTACAGTGTTTAGTATAATATTATGTAAGATGGTACAGTACTTTTTTCATATATAGAGCATGGTAAGAATCCCATAGAGCATAGGAAGCTCTAGAAATACAGGAAATGTGTACATATACCAAATGGCCTAGAGCATGGGCAGCTATATGCTCTAAGCCATACTTAGTGAAATAACGTATCCTTTATTTTCAAAGAACTCTACTAAGTCTTATCGTACACTGCATGGGTAGATCAAGGACCCAATCCGGAAACAGAAGTTGCTGTTCTTGAGCGAACATGCTTTGTTTAGGACTCACAGCAGGCAACATGCAAAGTAAGTCATTGCTGCATTCATTATTTGGTGGTTTCGCCTGTCCGATTTAATATGGACTACAATGATCACGTGAAACTTGTATACTTAACAAATGTACAGTGCAGGTAACATGCCGTGGCAGAATGGATCGAGGGATCCGAAACATTTCATACACCTTGTTCTGAAATCACTTGAAATCACAGCTGAAATACAGTAGCTAAATGAAATCAGAAATCAATGATATTTGCCAAGTTGCCCCACCCAATTCTGTACCAGTCTCGCACAGCCAGACTCTCGAAGGTCAAGAGTCTGGCTACGTGGACTATCTCCCACTTTCCAACTTCGTACACGCTCTGTACACTATGTTCGTCTCACTACAAATCAGTATAGAAATCAGCAAAAATCATTCTGATTTCAAAATCTCGTATCCTTTGCGAGCTCGTGTCAGATCCCTCAGAATGGATGTGGGTACACAATGAAGCTCAGCTATAGTAATGGACAAATTAATGATAAACTAACTATGAGCCCAAAAGTTTAAGTATTGAGAGGACATGATATCACAGGTCCAGGCATACACACCCTACTCAGCTAGCTATAGTTTCGTGACCAGATCACATAAAAGTGAGTGGTCTGAGAACACTAAAATTTCAAATTTCCTTTTGGCAAAGCTATACCTGTGGCAGAAATTGCATATATCACTAACCCCAGAATGAATTTGAAGCACTACATGTAATGTTTCCAGACCACTTGTTTTTCCATGTGGTCTGGACACAAGACTAACTAAGCTACTGGTAAAAGAGCACCTGGTACAATTGTTATTAGGGAGGTACGTTGTAAAATGTAGCAAAAATATGCTATTATACAAAATCATTACACCTGCATGGCTGTACAGATATAAATAAAGATTTGACATATTAGTATAGTCAAGCAGTTTAATAAGTGATACAAAAGCTAGTGTTAACACATCATGGTTGCATCTATAGTTACATCGTATAAATAAAATAAGGAAAGTAAATACTCTATCATACACTATGGTTACTGGTATAAATAAATACAGCATCATACACTATAGTTACTGGTACAGATCTTATATATAAGAGTATTCAGCACAAAAACAACATAAGCCATACACTGCAGTTATTGGTATACATCTTATAAATAATGTACGTAAAGTTATTAAACATGGTATATATAGTAGTAAATATAGTATCATACATCAAGTAAGTGAAGGAAAATAATTACTGAGCATCATAATTATGTACATTATAATTATACTCACACATAACAATGTGTGCTTTTACAAAATAATTTTTACACATACATTTCTTTCAATTCTTCCCTTAGTCCCATGCAAAGTGTAATCTTTCCACAATTAGTCATATCCTTTACGAGGTTAAACTCTTCTTGAGTGTCAGTATGACAAAGAGCCTGTGAAACTTTAATTCTGACGGAGCCAAGTAGGTCTGTAAGTGGAAATATAGAGTCAAAGTAGCTGTAAGAATAATTATTTGGTATGTAGTTCTTTAGGCTACACGTGCATCATTATTTCTGCGACCTTTGAGGTACATGTCATAGTTTTACGATATATTGGAGGTTAGTAAGTTACCAAGTAGTTGCAACTGTTTTAACATAGAATCTCCCATAATATTATACGTTTGCTCACACAGTTATCATTCATGTCAAAATGAAGACAATATTCAATCTAATTTCTTTCACATTGAATTAGCAGTAGGATTGGTTCATCAAAATAACACAACAGTTGAGAGCATATGCATATAGGAAGTATATATTTATGAATTATGCATACACGGACATACACGGACACAGATCTAGACCAGAGAGATGGATGTCAATGAGTACAAAATGGACAAGTAAAGAAAACCCTGAGAGAATAAAAATCTTAGTCCAATCGGTAATTAAACCCAGAACCTTCTGATGATATACTATAATCACACACGGACATTGAGCCCTTGAGCAGAGAAGTCTATAGTGTATGTAGCTCGCCAATATTTGATATCTGACTTGGTGCTGCTATATCTCCAAAAGACACGAAAATTGAACAATGACCTTTGATTTCTGCTATCTCAGTTCTGTTGGTACATATCCTTTCATAGCTGATAGTATTGTTTCTTATGACATGGCGGAGAAAAATACTTCCTACCATATCAAAGATCAACTGTAGTATAACTGCAATTGTCATGGTATAGTGAACACTAGCAATTCCTGTTTGCATTTGGAAGTATCTTGTACTGAGTCAGATGTGTATAACTCATCACTAAACTTTATCACAGTGTGGACTGGAAATGTACCTGTCGAGACATTATTTACACAGGCAAGGCTCACCATGTGGACGGTAATAATTTTCTTGATAAGTCCTGATTTCCAGATGATCTTTTGTGTGGAAGTCCCAAAATTCAAACTGTATGGAGATTCAGTTTGTGGTTAATCATATATCAGTGATCCAGAAAACTTTAGCTACTACATAATAGTCATACTTTGTGATTCCAGTGGGCTTTTCCAGGCCCTTTGACTGTCTCTGTTCTAAGGGGTCTTTTCCTTCCCAGCCTGACAGTGCAGAACAGACCACTCTTTGCGATACCAGTTACTCCAACAACAATCAGTACAATTGAAGGCTTTCCATGTGGAGATCTAGGTTCTTAATGGAACAGAGGGTACATGTTATATATACTTGTGCCATGGGTTTGTAGTGTATATCAATCAATTTTTATTGAAGTGTCACTTGCTATAGAAACCAGCCTATCTAGGCTTATGAGACACAGATAATACACAACAAATTATGCAAAGAAAAGAATTAAAAGCACACTGGCTAGCTACTTTCAATTTTACTCTGTGCACGCCAGCTGATGTTTTAATACCTTATCTATGAGAGGAGATTTGACAATTAAGCACCGTTTTTGTTCTGTCAGGGTACTGACCTAGCCAGTGACTAAGATTAATTTGCCATCTATTTCTCAGTTCTGACCAGCACTAGCACTGAACGTTAGTTACCTGGCAACCTTAAACAACCTTTAGGGTGTATGGAAGATCGAAGGCTCAGCTAGGGTATGGCAGATATATACTGTCACAATACCTTTACTCTGCCCATGTACCGTTATACAAATGTTGCATTGAGGAATCTCCTTACCTAAACTTCTTGTTGAGAGTGCACAGAGTTGGCGCGATCTTCTATCATCTTGGATGGTCCTTTGGACGATTTTAATCAAATAGTTCCTGGATCATGAGGATACAAAGAATTGCTATGTAAAAAAAAAAACATGCGCAGTCATGCTTTATGTAGGCTCTACTCAAGCGGACAACCTGTAAAGCTAGAGCTGTTTCAATATTCACCGCTTTTCTGAAGCACATCCAAAGCACTAAATTTGTTCCATCAACTGCTAAAGTTATCCATCACTAGCGCTAGAGTTGCTTTATCGAGGGCTAGGCCAGACTATTGCTAGCACTACACTTTACCAACACTAGCACCAAATTATGCCTCATTGAGAGCTATTGCTTGTGCTAGATTGTACCACCACAAGCACTGAAGTTGTTCTGTAATTCTGTGGGGAGGCTAACCATCGCTAGTGCTAGGTTGCACCATAGTGAGCATTGTTCTATCAGGGGCTAATATCACCATCATTGATACACCACCGTTACAAGTCTCATACTGAGACCTTGGCTCTTCCCTTTATCTAGCAAATCTAATGATATTGATGGGTAACTTTAGCACTAGCGATAGCCTATGCCACAGGCTTGTTTTGATATCTGTAATAAGGGATTTCAAGCTGTACTATAGTCTCTCAACTTGAGTGATGTCCTGGCCTTTCAGCTCCAGTCGAATACTGCCATATTGGAGCTGATTGCAGTGAATGACAGAATGAGGAATACAACAACTTTAGCGTTCATGGTGGTACAATCTAGTCTTAGCGATATAGTACAGCTTAGACTCTCAATGAAGCAAATTTAGCACTAGCAATGGTTCAGTGTAGCGCTAGCTATAGTCCAGCTTAGCCCTCAATAAAGTCAATCTAGCAGATAACTTTAGCTGTCGATGGAAGAAATTTAGCACTTGGGATCCACTGCAAAAAGCAGTGAATTTTGAAACAAAACAAACACCATATAAAGCAGTTTACCTTGCACGCTCTGAACAAGCATCCAACCGTAATTGTTGTGCACCAGGCTGAGTGAAGCATATATCAAGTGAGCCTACAAGTGAATTTTAAAGTAGAGCAAGATCATGCTGCAATATAGTTACTGTGGCAATTAGTTCAGTTTTCTATTCTATAATATTAACCAGTATAGTGTGGACTGTAGATATAATTGCCGAGCGGGAAGCGAGGCGACTAATCGTGTTGCATCATAGATAGTTGATATGGTTGCATGGAGACTCTGCATTTGTATAATTATATGTACATGTATGTATGTATGTGAGTAATGTTACAGGAATGCAAGCATAATTCCTGTTGGCGCGGCATTGCTTGCACGTGCAGTGCCAGTGAAAGGTGAGCATGCACTACAACGGACTTGCCTGCAGGGAGGTGGTGGCAATTAACGAGGCTACGTGCGCAGCAACACAGAAGCAGTGATAGCGAGGAGAGGAAGGGAATGTCGGCAAAAGGTTCATAGACAGCGGGTAAGGCTGATTCGGCAGCTGAAAAGTGATGACCACCGTTCTCAAAGCCTTGGGCTAACTGAACAGTCAGCTGAGCAGCATAATATTTATGTGCAACTCGATTTCCGCAACGCCCTCTGCATGGAATACCATGTATGCACTAGTATGATATCAGACTGTAGCTCACGTGGCAGTTCCTTCACTTCTCTGATCTCCAAGGTGCTGAGCAGCAGAGGCTAATACAAACAGTATGTTGCTATAATACAGTGCATAAATATTACATCAAGATATCATTTACACTCACTGTAGCTGTTGTGTACTTATTGTCACAAAACCACTGAAAAGTTGTGAGAGCTGCAAGACCTGTCGATTGTTTTTGAGACTGTGGCTCAAGTAGTAATAACATGTCAGGGAGAAGAATGAGCCACTTAGGTCTCTGATCCTGATGATCCTGAGAATGTGAAGAATCACTGCTGTACTAGCCACTATATACAATTGTATTGATTACACAATAATAGTTTTAACCTTCAACATTATGTTAATTTTTACATGACTGTATGCCCTCTGGTCCCCTAGTTGATAGCTACTCATTATAGAGTACAAAATAAAAATTAATGTAAAAACATGTAGGGATGGAAGTGCCGAAAAGCATTCAAACAAGGTGTAGGGATAGCAAACTTTGTGATAATGCTATCCCTACACCTTGTTTGAATGCTTTTCGGCACTTCCATCCCTACATCTTTTTACATTTTTTGAAAACGTTTTTTTTCTTTTCTACAAGGGTAACCACAGTGCCAAGTGAGAGGAAAGCGGTCGATATTAAAAGTGGTCACATTTAAGAGCACACAATATTAAGTGACCAGATTTGATTTACAAGTGAACAGTATACGTAGCTGCATAGATAGCGCTAGTGCATCATGCAGGTACCTTGTGGGAACTAAGCGAAATACACAAGTCCAGAAACAGTACACACAGTACTAATGCATAATGCAGTGGGCCAATGAAATAGAGGAATTACTAACTCCCATGACTACTGAGGTGTGAGGAGAGGAAGGGGCTAATGAGACTAACTTGATTACTTAGTTACCTTTATAGTTACTGTATCAGTATGTTTTCAAGAAATAATACCACTAATTGTTGGTTACTAGTAATTTATAATAGCGTATGTGTGTATCACAGAGATGGTTATAGCATAGCTACTATTATAGTTATTATATTGACCGCTTTGAGTGCCATGACTTTTGTGCAGAATGAAGTGAGATGCATATGGTGTGAGACTAGGAGAAACTGCTGTGGAGACAAACGAGAGGGACATTCTGCAAATGACTACTTATTAATAATAATTGTGCTCTGTCATACATTGCAGACCGAAATGTATTCAGTGATGACAGTGGGCTCAGAGCCTCCTGCTAGTTTGGGCTGGCTTTCTTTCAGCTTTGTGTGTCAGTACAAACAAGGACAAGCTTAGTAGCTGAGGATAGTGTGGACTGTTTCCTCTGTGAGTTTGTAAAGAATACCACGATATATTTCCGCCCTTGATGTGCACAGTTCATGTGATACACAAGACTGGATTTCCTTGCTTACAATGACAACACTTACCCTTTCTGAAACGCAACCGTCAGCCACTTACTTCGGCAGCGGGTTCGTCACCCCGGCCAAATCAGCGCGAAAGCACTCGTGAAATGCAACGGTCAGTCCTATACAGTTTATAGCTTATTATATGGTCAGCCAATTACTCTTGCAGCGGGCGGAAACCACAACAATTATTATTACAAATAGCAATACTGTATTACATCCGGCTATGAATCTCGTCCACTCGGGCACGCGGTAAAAATGGCGACTGTTGCGATCGAACAGAAGGAGAGGTGGCCCAAGTTCAGCCGAACAAAGCAGCCAGATGAAAAAGTGGCTCATTTAAAGTTCCAGAATATTGATTATCTTCCTTTAGGCACCGTTTAGTAAACCTGAGAAGGTATGAGAAAGCCTGGACATTATATTAATTAATTAATTATTTTTTTAAAAATTTCCTCTCACTTGGCACTGTAATAATGGGTATCAAATTGGGACCAGAGGGCATACAGTCATGTAAAAATTAATACATAATGTTGAAGGTTAAAACTATTATTGACATCCCCAGCTCTCCAGTTGGGGATGTCAGTAATCCTGACAGAGATGTACAATAAAATAGTTTAATGATAGTTAGAATTAATTTCAAGCGGGACTAGCTAGAAGGGGTTCCCCTGAAGTTAGGCTAATATTCTGGGCACGTGCAGTTGGGCACCAACAGTGACCACAGACTTACTTAGGCCAGCTAGTTAGTGCCAGTCCATCTCTTAAATTGCCAGGATATTACCAAGCTTCACGGGTCATTCCAACGTTCTATTATTCGTCAATCATGAGCGGTGACAGTAATTCAACCTCAACACAGCCAGCAGGACCAGGTACTAGCACTTCCAGAACATCAGCAGCAGATAGAAGGCTTGGTATCAGAGTCAGTTTAGTCAGCCATGCAGCAAGCCCTCACCACCATGGATGGACAGACTGCAGCAGCTATCCAATCAGCCCACCCACAGCTAGGCCAACAACAGCAGCAACCAAACCAGACCTCAACCCACAACATGATGCCGCTGCTACTATCCAACTCCCAGCAACAACAGCCACAGAACCTGCAGCCGACCCATGGAGTGCAGTGGCTGCAACAACTGAATACAGAGCTTACCCCCAGTGACCACCCCAACTCCCAACTTTGCCCCCCCCCCCAGGTATTCCTGGCGTACCCACAAGCTCCCTCCTCATCTAAATAAATAAAGAAGATAAAGAGAAAAAAGCTCTCAACTAGCCTCATGTTCCAATATGTAGGGACTGGAACAAGGGCAGGTGCGACTCGGCCACATGTGATTATAGGGATGACTATATGGGATGCCACGGTGAACACCCGGAGACCTTATGCCACCGACAGCGCTCAAAACCCTACCACAAGTCCGACCGGCCCACTTGCAGCTTTCCGGCCTATAGAGCTCCCTTTCGAGGGGCTCGAGGTGGGGGCCGCCACTGATCATGAGGCCACCTCCACCTCCTCCCAAGAACACACACACTCTCACAATGGCAAGGACATAGAATTAGCTAACCATCATACAAAAGATTCATGCAGTTTGCTGGTGATCTACCAACCCTCATATTATCAATATCACATTACACAGAGTTCTCCAGTAGTATTTAGAGGCAGTCTAACACACAGCTCAGTTACACACGATCCTAATGACACGTATATGCACACCACAAGCACCGACATACCAACCGTACATCCAGCCCTACCGTTTTCCCTACCGTTTTCTCATTGAGCACCCTACGGATACACTTCAGACCTGCTACAGCTACAAAGATGCTGCCCACAGGTCTCTACCATGCTTCCCGACATCTGCTGCTAGATTACAACACCTCTGTGGGCAGAAGCCTGGAGGAAGGCCATGAGCAGCCAAAACAAACCTATATACATTTTATGGGTCTTTATGGGGCCCTTACAAGGCATGTGTTTAAAATGGCATATCTGGCAGTAACATGGATGCCGTCTTTGAACATGTGGCGCACGAAGAGTCGGAGATCTAGACACATTTATCACATAGTTTTACCAAAGGAAGCCTACTATAGCTCTCAGGTTAGTAGAGTTTGTGTAGTCTCTGCATAAGTAAAGATATTAGCGCTATTAACGAATGGCACGATCAAGCGATGTGCAAGTAAGTTTAGAGCAGTCTCTCCACTCTCCCGTAGTAGCCATGGCTGATTCTTGAAAATATGATGCAGGCAGTGACCTAAAGACCCTGAGGCACTTTTAAATCCACACCAATCTAGGTTCTGAGTGTTTGTATGTCACTTTTAACACAGAATTGGTACACTTTGACCTCACGGCCCTGAATTTTTGTGCCACATGTTTTGCGTATGCAAAATTGCGTCCACAATTTTGCGTTCTTTGTACGATCAAGCAATCACCCCTCCCAGATAGCGATTCATTACATCCGCATCTCTACTCACCCGCCATACTTTGCACTGGCAAAGCGATAACCTTGATAATATATCTATGTCTGTAAAGCTTTCAACCCTGGGGGGCTAGCACATGTGTTTAAGATGGTGTCCAACCAGTTACATGGATGCCGCCTTTGTACATCTGACATACAAAAGATCAGAGAGTTGGACAAATTAATCACTTCTTTTTACCCAAGTAGGCTTACTACAGCTCCAACGCGATTAGAGTTTGTGTAGCATCTGTTTCAGCAGAGATCTGAGCGTTGGAGACGGATGGTACGCGAATCAATCGCGAATGATACGAACATGAGTTTGAAGCAAATC
This sequence comes from Phakellia ventilabrum, assembly GCA_963921505.1. Taxonomy (NCBI): domain Eukaryota; kingdom Metazoa; phylum Porifera; class Demospongiae; order Axinellida; family Axinellidae; genus Phakellia; species Phakellia ventilabrum. The sequence continues at coordinate 3,673,917 of OY997380.1, read as the reverse complement.
TGCCCTCCAGTAGCAGTCCTTGGAACTGTATTGTATACAGAGATATCCATCTCCTGAAGGCCCATTCGTATAGTCGTAGCTTCTCCAGCAATTATATGGGTGATGCAGCTCCCGAATGTTCTAGTGGGTGTGGTTTTGTGCTAACTATCATATGTCATACCTCTGCACAAGGCCTCATCTGCGCAATAAGTATACCTAGTAATTATTGTGAGCATATCATGTGACTCTACGTATACTATTATACAGATAATACTGACTACTGTGTAATTGGTGCTAATATGCACGAATGGTACTGGTCAATCTAGATAGGCTACATCTTGTAGCTAGCGCTCTTAGCCATTATAACTTATACAAGTTTCTTAGGGGTGAAGATTTTTTCTATGAAAGATACAAGAGTAGCAAGTAAAACTAATAAGATGATGTACCCAGTCCATTGTATTACACTATAACAAGGCACCGTTTACTTTAGCCAATTGAGGTGCATAACATACTGAGCTGGGTAGTGAACCTTAATGTGTGTGCACTTTAGCCGATTGAGGTTCAGCAAGTACTAGTGGGGGCCATAGTCAGGGTACTCACTGGTCAGGGTACATCATAACCAGTGAGTACCCTACTCCGCCAGCAGGCATAAAAAATGCAGGGGATAGAACTAGCTTATTCTCTCATTCTCCCACTATTAGCTGGTAGATATAAACTTAATAGCTGGGCGAGGTGACCCCACCCCAAATTGAAGACAAGGTCCACTTCATAGCATACCCAAGGGGGGGGGGGGGTCACTCCCATAGACTCTATAGTCACAACTGCGACCACAGTCAGTCAGTGGTCAACGGTCAAAGCTGTTCAAAAGTGTGCGGTCAATGGTCAAAGTGCATTCAGAATCGTGCAGTCTGCGGTCAAAGCGCACTCAAAAACACCGAGAATCACCGCAAATTGGCAAAACTGGGCGGGGTTACTCGTGAGGTCAAAGGCCGAAAATTAGCGCAGTCAACGGTCAAACCGCTGAAAAGAGCCGGTCAAGGTTTTGACCCACAGTCGCAGTTGTGACTATAGACTCTATGAGAGTGACCCCCCCCCCCCCCCCCCTTGACACCGAAACAAGGACCAACAAAGGAGAAGAATGCTGAGCATGCTCAGCCAGAATCTACCAGGAAGGCCCCCTGATCAGGTGGGCGGATAATAGCATACATAGGTTGAGAGCTAAGCATGCCTGAGGCAACCCCTGCATTACTCCCAAAGATATGAAGCATAACTAGGCAGTAAATCAATGTGAGCGAAAAAGTTAACCATTATTGTGTGTCGCTTTCGACTTCCGTTTTCATAGTTAGGAAAATGCTATGTCGCTGTGGACCTTCACGCTGAAGCGTATGTTTTTTTGGTGCTAAAACCACGGTGATTGATTGAATCTAATTTGAGTAAGCTTCACTGAAGAAGAACATGAACAATTTAGCGATGCTTTTTGACAACTTTGGGAGTCTTGTTGGCTGCAGAAACACCCGAATACGAAGGTTAGGTACCTGTAAAAGCTTATTACGTATGTTATTTTTATCAGAGATTTGGAGGCTTTGGTTTTGCATTATGTAATGGGCATGTCAATGTCATCCCTACATAGCGAGTCTGCCGACTCATTGATTAAGCTGTTGGCTAAAACAATCAACTGATTGCAGCCATTCTTCGCAAATAGAGAGTCATTGAAAATAATGCTATAGCTATAGTTTGGTATTCAAACCTGAGAGAGAATCTCGTGATGAAGTACTCTTCTTTTCTTGGAGCAGCTGGTTTCTGAGGTCAACATAACTCTCTGAATTTAAACAGGAAAGAGAGTAAAGCCATTCAAGTTAGTAAATACTACAGATCAGGTGCATGAAAATGGTATATCCCACAGCAAGTGCCTCCATTAGGCCCACAAGTGGTTTTTGTCTTGAGAGCATGGATTTAACTTACCATTCATGGTCCCAATAAGATCCTATTAGGGAATGTATTAGTAATTATTGTATACAATACCTCTGAACAATGTGTAAAATCCACACTCTCTTCAAGCCAATCCAGTCTCTGATCTTCCAGGTCATCATCAACTTTGGGTACTTTCTGCATGATATAATTGTACAATGCACATTGTTAATTAATGTCCTTCAAATTCTTATTAATCTCACTAACCTGAGCACATGCAGGTACTGTGCTGTAAGAATTAGTATCCCCACGGCTGGATTTGTTACCAGTTTTAATGGAGACTGGATACTCTGGGGCAATTGTGTGTTGTTTTTGCATATCGTCTGTGATGGTGCTGTCTGATGATTTACTACTGTTACTTGCCCTCCGTTCTCTTTTCACTCCGGAACTTTTGTCATTCCTTGCCAGCAGTACCCTATTCATGCTGGTGCAGCTACCTGTATAATATATGGAATAGCATATTTCATTGTTACAGTAGCTTCTAATGAGAATAAGTATAGTTCCTTTGTTGGTACCATCGTGATATTTGGAAGAGTTTATGAAATATCAGACAATCATATTCTAAACCAAGACTGCACTGGTTGGGTGCATTCAAAAGGATGTGTCATACATATTACAAAATAAAGCACCTATACTCATATAATTGCACACTGCAAAAAATGTGTTGACTATTTAGTGGCGTAATTTGTTCCTTGCTAATGCACTTGACATTCCATAGTAAATTTCCGTAGTAAGGAACAAACCCACTTTGAGGCCTAATTCCTACCTTCATACTCAGACTTCTGCAATGTATGGGCAAGTCAGCCAACTGCGAGGGGTCGGACACTGCTAAAATTAGTGCACGAGATTACAAAATCCCCTGGGATTACATTGGGATTATGAGAGATTACTGAGGGATTAGCGTAAATCATCAATTCGACCAAGTTTGCCTATGCGCATAGTATACTCGCACAACTTGCGCAGAATGAAGAGGCGTTCCTTGCCTTTCCTCCTTTCGAGTTTGAGGGTCATGTGATATTCGTGTGACTGAGGATGACGTACAATATGCAAGCTCCTTAACAACCGAAGATCGACCACCAGGCACGTATTGTCGACCACGCGTACATTTTCCCAATATATCAAATGACGAGATGCCTATAGTAACTCCATAAACAGTGTGAGACAGTTTTGCTGCTAAAATTAGCAGGTAAGACTCCTCATTACCTACCTTCCCTGTGAGTATGAAGGTCATGTAACAGTCATGCGACTGTTAATGTAGCAAGATAGTGACCAATACTACCAGGTGCTGCAATCAATAGTGAGGTATGTATTGTCAACCATGCATTACTAGGTCTCCTAGGTGTACAGAAGTACAGTACCATGCAAGACAGCTGTGCAATTTAGAGCGATGTGTGTACCTCACATGGCAATTATACCATGTAGGGTTTAAAATATGCTTCACTTACCCTCCTGGTGACGATCTCAGCCATAACAGTGAGCCAGCTGATCGTGGAAATAGCACAATTCGAAGCAGGAAGGTGCACAGCTAACTCGGGCCTCGTACAAACGCTTGTAATCGAACGTAAACTCACTGTAAATCATTGGTCGACAAATGATGACGTACGTGGTCGACAATACATGCCGGTCAAGAATCGGTGATTTACGCTACATGGATTAAGGTAGGAAGCCGGTCTGAGTAAAGTTGGAGTCGAATCTCCAAACCTAGTTGATGGCTATATGTTAGCAACATCGAAGCCTACACCCACATGACAATAAGTAGGCATCTAAGTACCCCCTCTGCTTAATATTGACAAAAACCCTCTATTGCTAGAATTCCAAATATAGCACTCCCCGCACAGTCTGACCCCTACACACAACCTTCACAGGACAGGCCAAAGCCTTATGTAAACTTTTTAGGAACACTTCAAATCCAGTTTTACAACTAAATATTTGTGGCTATTCACAAATTCACTCATTTTGCGATCAAATATCCCAACAACCAGGGCCTGCTGGAGTAGATCATCCCAGGGTTACAACTACTCACAAGAAAACTAGGTAGGCTTTTCTCCCCTAATCCCTCGGCTGCTATGCTACACATGCACACAGCCTAGCTACGACTCACCACTGCATAAGCCAAGACCACACAAATGCTAGCTAGCCGCGAAAATGGGTGGAGTCTATCAGATAGAAAGGTTACCTTCCTGAAGACAACTGACTAGAGAAGACTGGATGACCATCTGTCTGGCAAGCTGCTTTCTAGCCTTTCAGGTACACTCACAAACACTACTATGGACTTCAGGCTGAATTTTAGTCACAAATAGCCTACTCAGCACTATACGTGGCGTAAACGGGATCTTAGGCAAAAAAAAAGTGCTGAAAGGCAACATCAAAGTACCGCTCGGCCACATCAAAGTGCCGAATTTGCCCTTGAAAGTGCCGCTTTCCACATCAAAGTGACACACCCTCGCTGTTGATTCCAGTTGCCGCCATGGGATAATAGTCGTGCGGACCAGCTCTGATACGGCAAAAAGTCAAACTTTATGTAATGCACTGTGTCTTTACGGTAGGAAGGGAAATTGACAAAATCCACACACACCCTCATTAATTATTCATGAGCAAATTTACGGGGGGGGGGGGGGGGGATTTTGTCAATTTCCCTTCCTACCTTAAAGACGCAATGCATTACATAAAGTTTGACCTTTTGCCGTGTACCAGAGCTGGTCCGCACGACTACTTGACTAAGCGGCATCAGACATGTAAAAGCAAGTGGACATCACATGCATTATAATTAGCCCCGCCCACTAATATTGAGATAGCACTTGATGGCCGCTGTAGTGTCCAGAAGCATTCCGTGCTTCAGTGATCGTCAAGGTAGTAGCTTAAACTGGTAGACATGTCAACTTATCACGTTGTTTTAGATTTTAGTGTTAGTTGTTTGTGGGATTACAGATTATGGGATTACCGGGATTACCATAGGATTACGGTGCAGACTGTATGAGATTACAAAGCAGTGTCCGACCTCTCGGCCAACCAGTACCTTATTCAATATCAGATCACTAGCTGTTATTGCTTTCTACTCGTATAGCGTAGGGATTTTAAGTAGATACCGATTAAATGATGTGAACTAGGTTAGGTTGTCCGTATCAAAAACTCACTGTTTTCAGTTCGCTGAGAGCTGTGCTTATCTTGAAATTCACTTGGACAAAGTCTACACACTGCTTCACGAATCAGTTGTGCAAGTTCAGGGTGACGAGGATTATCATGTGACTCATTCAGACAGTCTAAAAAACGTTCTAGAGCATCAGCACCCTTCTTCAGAACATTGTGTACTATATGTACCTTCTTTTCTTGGGGACAAATGTGAGGATTCGTGATGTAGTCTACCTCTCGTTTACTGACTAAGCCTTTGCTTGTCAAATGAGGTAAAAGTGATACTGGCTCTATTCCATCAACTACCTGAGGCATAAGGCTCTTAACTGCTTCTTCTATTGGTGAGATGCTTCCTGCAGTCAAAGTGGGTATAAATACATACATCAGTACAGTTATTACAGTAGAGAGAAATTCATTGTACATTAATCAGATTAAACATTGTGGAGGAGTAAATGCCAGCTACCTACACATTCTACTATGAATACTGCCCACATAAGTACCACAACTGCAGTACATGATGATATGTGCATGGAAAACATTGTGTGGAGGAGTACATTTAATGAAGTTATGCCAGCCTTCTACACTTCCTGCTGACATTCATGATAATTGGTTGGTACAGAAGTATAAGTTGTAGCTAGCTTACCACCAGTATATTTCAACTGCTCAGGCTGGCAATCCTGTGGACATAATTATATTAATTAAAAGATATCTGCACAAAGTGCTCATGAAAAATTAGCCTATCATACTTATCATACAGTATTATCTCTAACCTGAACAAAGCTTCCGGAGCCAGCGCCACAAGTACCATGCGGGCAGTGAATATTGATTGTGCAGTTTGTGAACAAGTTGCTGACAGCGCCATCTGAACTATATCCACTGCTCTGTGAGCCACCTGTTGGGAGATGGCTTAAGATGCCTTCAGGGGGTGACAATGTGTCTCCAGAACCTTCCATACCAGTCACCTCCTCTGAGCCATCGATAGGTTGAGAGTGCGTTTCTCGGAATGTTCTGTAATGCTAAAGAAATATAAGATATAGTTTTAATAGCCGTGACCACAACGCATAGTGGATGCAACATACTGTGGTAGTGCTGTTGGCATCGTCATGGAAGCTAAGATAGCTGCTCTCCCAGTCCGCCCTCGTTGGATTACTGGAAATCCACTGGTTTTGAGCCATTACTGATTCAAGAATATTATGTTGCTCGCTTACTAGTCTCGCGTAGCCGGCTACGCGCTTACAGTTGAAGGACACTCCCACGGCTATGCATGATTTAGTCTCGTGCCCCCCACCCCGGCCCAAGACGGTAACCCCTACCAGACGAAGTCTCGTGACCAGACCTCGGCTCGCGCGCGAGGGGTAGTCTCGTGCCCAGACCTCTACTCGGCACTCGCCCGCTAGTCTCGTGCCCAGACCCGTACTCAGAGTACTCGCCCGCCGCCGAAGAACGGTCTGGGAACAATAGAACAGTCCGCTCGACCCTATGACGTGAAGTCTGGTATGTGGGTTGACCAGTTAGAGCGAAACGAGAATTAATTACCTCATAGTACCACGTGCGGTAGTATAGTACATGCTAATCCCAATGATTGCTGGCTTATAGAGACTGAAATAGTCATTTTCAAGAAGTTCAATCGACGGATTGTTTGTAGAAACGGTGCAGAGCCTCAACTAAACCACTGTGGCAAATATCCACATGGTCTACTGCAGACGTCATTTTGGTCACGCCCCTTCAAGGTCGGCTCGGCTGCGGGCGAGTGGTCTCGTCCCCAGACCTCTACTCGCCCGACCGCCGAAGGGCGAGTAGAGGTCTGGGCACGAGACTCTATATATATGGAGTATTACCGTACTCCATAATAAGCGAAGGTGAAGCAGAAACAGAGAAATGAGTGACAATTTGCTTAAGAGAGAGTGAATCAAAAATAGTAAAGTAACAAAAAACATTTAAAAAAATGAAAGAACAATAGGGATGGAATTCCCAAAAAGCAACCAAACAAGGTAGGAAAGATACCACAATACCCTTACGGATTGTCATCCCTATACCTTTTGCCATTTTTGCAACTAATTCTCATTATACGTAAGTGCTAGTTACATGGAACGACAAGATGTTAGATTGTGGTGTAGATGATTTGAAAGTACTTTGGTATAATAGAGTAATGTTTTTGGAAATGTGTTCCGTACTAACTGTTGGCGAAGTGAAAGGGTGTTGTTGCAGGTGGAAGTGTAGGTAGCATTGTAGGTGTGGATTGTGGTGTAGAATGTGGGGTATGTGGTACATGTATGTAGTCTAGAGTGTGTATTGCTGCATGTGGAGGATAAGTTGTAGTGTAAGGGGGTGATGTGTGTTGCATTGTGAAGTGCTGCAATTACCATATTTTATCGGCTGTGGATATGGCTGGTGTGGCATGCCAGGGATTGGTGTGTGTATGCATGCGTGTGTGTGAGGTTGGAAAAATGGCAAAAGATATAGGGATGACAATCTGTAAGGGTATTGTGGTATCATTCCTACCTTGTTTGGTTGCTTTTGGGGATTCCATCCCTATATGTTCTTTCATTTTTTTAAATGTTTTTTGTTACTTGTTTCTGTTATTTTTTGGGGGGGAGGAGAAAGGTATGAATGCATGGTGTTTAGATGGTGTGGTTGTGTGGGGTAGTAGTCTCGGGCTGGCACGCGAGACTAGTGGGGTAGATGAGCGGTATTAGCTGTATCTACATATGCTCCCATTCATGATAAACTAACAGCACCTATAATGTAAGACACAGAATGCACTTTGGACTGCAAAGCTTTCAATGGGGCTTAAAGATACTGTAGAGCACCAAAATACAGCTAATGTGAATTATAACTAAGCGCCTACCCAGTTTGCCGACTCCATTTAATGCACATCATGGAGGTTAGTATGGTCTGTAATGGCCTAGCAGTTGTATCAATGTTCTTACTATTATAACGTAACTACAGCAACTCACTTTGGGTCGGTCATAAAGCGTACTCCAAGTATTATAAGCGCCTAAGCAGAACAGCTCGTGCTCGAGGCTGCGTTTCCGGTGTAGGCGTAACCACCGTTTAATAAGCAAAACGGAACGGAACAGAACGGCGTATAGCGGCAAGTACTTGCAAGTACTTGCTTCGAGCGCTTGAGAATCTCTGCTGAACGGTTTGATTTAACGCTATGCTATGTATGGTGTGGGTGCAATAGCCCAGATCCAGTAGCGCTTCTTCGCGTTTGAATCATTATTATCGCTTCAGTCATTGTTGTGCTATCTCTCGGAAGAAGAAACCAGAAGAAAGCTGAAGACTATTTGCCGATTTAACGACTTGCCGATTTGGCACTTCAGCGATGCTCTCTGTCAGCGTCAACAGTCTTGTTACTGTTGAAAACACTCGAGTATGACAGGTATGGCCCACAAAAGCTTATGACTAAGCCGGGCAGAGTTTGGAACATGTCACTTTGTACACATGGCAATGGGGCAACCATTTTTTTTGGGAGCCATCCCTATATATGGAGTACTACCGTACTCCATAATTAATTTGGTCGAGAGAGGAAGGAAGAACTCTCCAGACCCTTCCCTCTCCTTCCTTCCTTTCTTCGTTTTTCAGCAGGGCCTGGGTACAAGACTAACAAGACGTGGAGTAGTGGGAGGCATTAATTCAGAATGTTAGCTACTTTTTGAGATTCCATCCCTACATCCTTTAATTTGTAAATGCTTTTTTGTGACTTGGGTGGGTTATGAACATTACGCCAGTTAGCTAAAGAATCACCTGCCCCAACTGATGGCCAGAAGTACATGGAGGAGACAAAGTCAGTCCGCAAATCCTTCCCTTCCATCAGGCATGAGGTTTCCTGATGTGATCTTGTGTCACTCAAGCTCGACCTACCATTACAATAGCTGGAGAACTAACCCCCGGGCTCATTGCTGTGACAGTCATAGTAGCACGCAAGGCATACTAGCTACAGATTCAATTACAGGCTGGTGCTCTATCTTAATATGATTGCAATCGGAAAACCTTCCTGTCTCTCCCTTGGGTTGTCCCATGACATTGATAATGTAACAGTAAGTCCAATGAGTTTTAAAATTTGCCACCTTGTAGCTAGCTGCATGGTTTTCAGGCTGAAGCTTGTTTCTACATGGCATGTTGGTATTAACCTTTATTGTATCTTACTTGTCATTATTATCATTGTATTAGCTACATACTACGTAGAATAAAAGAAATCCACTGTATTTTCCATAGTTGGCTTGCTATACTATGTGTGTCTCACAATGAGTATGTGTAATCCAAGAGTCCGTAAATATGCTTCTATGTGTACAGCAAATGCAAATGCATTTTCAAAACTGGTAGCTATGTGGTTTACAACAATAATTAGATGTGTAGCTCATTATTATTAAAAACAGCTGTGATCATCAATAACATGTCAAGTCATCGAATGACCACATACACTCCGTTCTATGCATGGACTAGGTTCATAAGCAGGCAAGGTTCTTTGTAATGTGCCTGATTCAATAGTGATCACATGTATGGGCATGTTACACTATCACTTATCCCCTCAATGTTAACATCTCACTTCCTTTAATTCACCTACATAGGCAGTAGCTAGCTATATGTGGGTCATATGCCCTTGTCACTGATTCAGAGGTGATTTGAGCATGCCTGCTTCTGAACCTAGCCTCCAGCTAATTTCCCACAACTAATGATTAAATGTAGCTGGAATAGTAGCTACTAGCTAAATCTAGTCATCTGTCTTTAACTGCACTACAATACAGTTGAATTTAGTCCCATTCTCAAGTTTCCACCCCAACGTTAGTAGCTTGCAATATATAAGGCATGTGAATGATCAGATTAGTGTGGCTATAGCTAGCTACACCCGTAGCTGTATGAGATATTCAGGCATGAGCTCTACATAAGTCGAATGACATAAGTAATTGATTACTCAATATGAGACTGCAGTAAAAGGTGTTTAGATAGGCATCCAGTTTCATCCTGATACAATACATACATACACTTATGATATACTATAGCTATCATAATACAGTGAATTCCAGCCACGTACTCCCCAAATGATCCTGGAGGCATGTTTAATGGCCATTAGGGCAACTGCATGTTTAATGGCCATTAGGGCAACTGTGAATAGCGTTATTTCATATTTGTAGGGTCCATGCACAACTGGCCAATAAACGTTTTGCTTGGTTGCTAAGAAGCTAAGACCATCCCAAATTAATTATTGGTTTGGTGTCACCTTCCGACTCCTTTTTCAGTGATCCTGAGAACTAATTTAAACATACAATCCAATACCTACTCCTTTTTTTCATGAGACAGAAGAATTTAAAACACTTGAAGGACTATTTGTCTCAGACATGTAACCTACAACTGCCCAGACTTTATTTAAACTGAACACTTGGACTAACTGGCCTATCCCATCAGTTTAAATAAACCCTGGCCAGTTCTAATACTCCATTATTAAGAGTGGTCAGTTTAAGTAAACCCTGGCCAGTTTTAATACTGCATTATGTAACACTTGCAATTGAAGGACTATTGTCACAGATTGGACTTTATTTAAACTGACCACTTGGACTCAATAGTCTAATTAAGTTTTGTATTTTTTTCCTACCTACCTACTCATTTATTGAGCTTGATCGCAAACCAACAATTAAGATGGCGGGATACCAAAACATTGTTTTATGAACTCAAGCAATGTTCAACTTTGAATATCTTATGATCTATACCACATAGCTACCTATGTTTTACAGCACTAGTACTATTATTGCAATATGTGACTCCAAAGGATATGTATGTATCTTATATATAAAACTACTGAGATATGGAAGCTGCAGCTGGTATGCCTCATGGGCGCCAACTCTCTAACCAAAATTTGACTACGGTGTCAACCAGGCAGGGCGACTATTATAACTCATGAATTGCTTAGAGTATTTATTAGGGTCAGACGGAGAGTTTTGAGGTGTTTGTCTAATATTACAGAGAAATAACAGCTGTATCCACTGTGGCACACGAAAATTCACATTTTTTTTACATTACAGGGACATAATTCCAGCAACCCACAAATTATGCAAAAAAAAAAACAGCTCTCCGTCTGACTCGAATAAACACTCTTAAGTATTCACAGGTTGTGACAGTCACCATACCTAGCTGATTCTGCAGTCAAATTTTGGTTAGAAAATTTTAATACACATGAGGCTCATGCTGTAGCTTCAATATCTCAACAGGAGTAATATTTTGAGAGATACATGACTAGTACATGTACTTTGGAGTACTAAGTGATCACATATTGCAGTGCTAGTGCTGTACAAACTATGAAGCTATGTAGTATAAGTAATGAGCTATTCACAACTGAATACTGCTGAGGCAACCAAATTATGTTTTGGTATCCCGCCACATGAAGACGTCAGTGTCTGCGGCGCCGGCGCCGGACGACGTGTGACGTCGTACGCTGGGCGGAGCTCACTAACTCCCACGTACGCGAATCTCCGGAAGTTAGCCCTAAAACGCGCCTTAGAGACACACTTTCAAGTATATTCACTCTACAGCAAGATGGCTTTCTTCGGTGCTACTACCAACTGTAAGGGGACCGATTCTGGACTACAAGAGGTACGTATGCTGTGTGCAGCTAGATATTTGTTACACAGTCAGTAAGTATTAATACTTGTGATCAGCGTTGTCTCCGAGAAGTAAATTCATTACTTAATACTTTAGCGGTCAAGCGAAACTGCTGCATATTTCTATCGCTGTAGTCATTACCACTTTTTGCAGGTAACTATTCAAAAGTGCAACAAATCGACATACGTAGCTAACGTTATTGTAATTGTAATACATGCAGTAGTACTGTCACTTAGCTAGTTCAGTATTGCAAGGATTCAGTGATGATGGATGCTGCATTTTCCTTTCAGGACTCTGACCCTGCAATCGACAGTTGTTGGTACAAATTTCGTGATGGGACCTGCAGTCTTGCATCCATCCCTTCCTATTCCACTGGCACTAGGCCCTATCCAGTCTATGCACCCGTTGGTTCGCAAGCAAATAGTGGTTGTACGTGGACAAGTGGCTATGCATCCCCAGATGTGAGTAGCTTCGGCTCTGACTCGGAAAAACAACCTGGATCTGAAAGTTTCACTGCCACTGTAGCCTCTCAGCACGAAGGAGGCCTAAGAAAGCAGTCCAGTACTAGTGTTGTAGATGTGAGATTCAATTGGACGCTTCAGCTGACGAGTGGAGATCAGTCGCAAGGTTCCCCGCTGTCACAGTGCACCATTCACTACTCGCCTGAAGTCATTATAAGGCAGCAACTACCGAAAGACATGGTGAGTCAGTGGATTGCCTCCTAAAGTTGATACTTATATACTTTTTTATTATGGAGGGCTTATCATAAGTGTACCCCCATCCTATTTATTAATTTATTAAGTCGTCAAATTGCTCGGTGTCCAACAGGTTTGAAGTTTAATATACCGTATGGGATAGTAGAGGTGATTTTTCAAACATGTACCTATCTACATGACTTGTATCATTATTGGTACCTTGCGTTACCTAGGCAACAAATAACTATGTGATCTTAGCAATCATGTGTTGCCATGTTCAGAGTGGTATCGTTATTGCATTTGTTACAACCACATCCATAGATGCATAAACCATCATATTTACTAATAACAAAAATGCTAACGACCCTTGTAAGGACAAGACAAACAACATTCTATAACTGCTCAAGGTATGGTCACCATGTGAACACGTTCCATTTCAAAGAAATCGGACAGCGATATTTTAGCAAGGACACTGTCGGAGTCTGTTGGTAGTCGCCATAAGTGGGTGTTGTTTACTGTTACTGTGCTTGTTTCATACGTATGACACTGTTAATACGTGCAGCCAGTTTATGTCAGGTGTTGCTGGCCTGGGAAAACACTTCACTCCTTCAGCTGCTTACCCTTCATGACCATGAGCACTAATTAATTTTGGTTATCCGTATGAACCCAGCAGAGTTAAGACTAAAACAAGATTGATTGCACAGTGTATTATTCACACGTATCACATACACATACATATACACACACACACACCCTCACACAACATCCACATACACGTACACATACACACACACATGCTCACACACACTCCTGTGCACTTCTATAGGAGCCAAGCACAATGCCACCACCCAGAGCTAAAGATGTGTCATCACATAATGCCCCTGAAGGATCTATAGGTAAGCTCATGAAATCACCTCGTTCCCAGGCCCACGTGCACGTTTCACTTTAATTGGCTAGCTATGAGCCTGGCACATTTTATTGTACGTGACACGTGAGGCAGAAAGGTGAATTTTTGCTCGGGAGAGGACAGCTGTAGTTCTCGGACAATAAAGGAAGGCAGCGAATCTACCCTTCTTCTTGTAGCTCCTTTTTGAACCCAATTTGTAGTTCAGACTAAGCGCTGAAAGAATGTTACTGGCAAAAGGTAGAGAAGTGCAACCATCCTTCAAGTGGTCCCTTCCCACACATACTAATTAAGTAATGTGAGAAACTGTACTAGGCTCTCCATAGCAAGTGAAACACGCACAAGAGCCTGTGACTTTGTAAGGACATGCGTAAATAGTGTGAGCAATTTAGCAAATTCCATCTCTGCTATAAATGTGTTGAATCCATAATGGTGTAATTAAGAGTAAAAATCCACACCACCATCCATATGAATAGCTCCCATTTACTAAAATCCATAGTCTTAATGATTACACCTAGAACCTCAGTTATTAACCACGTACCACAGTAGGCACAGAGTTATAATAATAATGCATTCAAACAAGAGAGGCAGTAGAGTCCACTATAGCTGACCATTGAGTTGTAAGTTAAAGCTATGCCCTCTCAATCATCGGTAGGGAGGGCATGGGAGGAAGAGTAATCGGATAATACGTAAATCCACGTGTGTAAAGCTTCTATTTGTGTATAAAAAGGTTGAGGACATTATTTTTTGCATACCCAGAAATGTCAAACTCCAGAAAATATTTCCCTACTTAGACACCACATAGATAATTTGCATGCACTATTGGTCAGCAGACAGTGGTAGGTCCCAGTAGAAGGCATCCCACACACCAGTTGCTATAGATAATCCGATAAAGATGCTGATGCCATCATCAGCCCACGGCTTCGTTAATGGATAACTTGATTCAATTAGCAAGCCTTAGTGTGTGGCCACACAACCTGCGCTGTGTCAACACTCCCCCAGGCCTGGAGCTCCCTGCTTGCCAATAGTGGTGAGGATCACAGCCAAGCTGATTTGATTCCCAGATTGTTACTGCCAAAACTGCTGTCACCAGACAATATCATTCCCATGACTTTTCACTTTAGCCTTGTCGGTGGATTCCCTCCATCCAGCAAGGGGATTGAGGGAGCCAGGGGATGCATATACATAATTAACTGCATGCAATTGAAACGTGGTACTTTATGGCAATAGGGATTTGAAGCCTTTGTTAAGTATGTTGTTTGTACATAGTTTTACAAGCCATACACATTCTGTACATGCTATATACATGTAGCTAAAAGTATAAGCCAACAAGTATGCAATACTACACCTAGCTTCTGCTCATGTGCAATTATATTACTAAATTCCACATAAATATCCATGCATTGCTAATCAGATGCGCAAATAAGACTCAAATGTGGGCATTACCGTAATTTCTTAGGTTATGACGTTACGAAATGCGTGTGATCATCAGTTCTCGTATGAATTTTGGCCAGATATGACAAAACATAGGTGACATATACTAATTGAAGTCTCAAATTTTTTGACTTCAATTAGTACTCATTTGCATACCAGTAATGGACCTTTCTATAATATAGTATACTAGTTGTATACCATAGTATACTAACTCTTTGGACGGGCCGTATATGAGTTTATACTAAAGCCTCGTCCCCCAAAAGGCTAGTAGCAAATAGTATACAGTTTCACTGAGATCGAAATATGGGTGGAGCCCCCTCGATTACCTCTACCCATTATTTATTCCCCCTCTTCCCCCACAGCTCCAGAAGACCACTCCCACGTGATGTCCCCCATCCACCAGGAGATCCTCCAAGTCTTCATGCCCCAGCTCACCCAGTACATGAGCCCCACAGCCCTGCTCCCCTACCTTCAGAGGCTGGACCTGCTCAGCCCCGAGGACGCCGACTTCATCACCAACCCTCTCAGGACCGACCTGGAGAGGAGGCATCGCGTGCTCAAGAGGGCCCCCTACCGGTGAGTCCATGTTCTGTACTGTACCCATATTTGTAGCAAACGCATGTAGCATTAACAGTTACCCACATGAAAAACTTAATTACCTACACATAGCCTCATATCCTGCCATCCCCTCGTAGTTTTTTTGCAGCAGCAGCAGCAGCAGTGGAAATAATCTTCACAATTTTTTCTACAGTTGAATAAAAAAGTGAGGGTATATAGGCCTGGATATGAGGCTAACTATTACTTACACAACAGAAATTGTGCCCAATTCACGTGCGTAATATCCAAGTGTCCCAGTGTGAGAGTGTCCCTTGATGCTGGTTCAAGGAATCCATGTAGAGCCGTACACATGGTGTCCTTATGTAGTACCATGTGCCCAGTGTGCTCACATTGTTATGATACCTATGTATTATTAAAGGCAGCCATGTCCTCGTTGTTCAAGAAACTCGAAAGAATGTCATCATTGCTTTACGTACTCCCCCTGTACGTAGTTCTGCTGTATTGGGTTGATTAAATTAGGAAGTCATTGCTCTTTTTTAGAAGACCAATTAACAAAAGCTATTGTAAGTGGATTAAGCAGTGATTTGGAGATTAGGACGAACCCCTTGAACACAAGATCTCTCTATAAACCCAGAGGTCTGCCTGATATAAGTCAAACAAAGGCTTTAGCTGGTGGTTAGCCTTGTTGCCAGGCCTCCACTCGGCTTTTATCGCTTGCCGTACGAAAAGCGCCCAGCTTTTCTCTAGCTCACATTATGTAACACACACAGAGCGGGGGAGGCTTGGGAGCGAGGCTAGCTGCTGGTCAGGTAGGAGTTGCTGGTAAACTCCAGGTGGTACACCACACTGATGAAGAGACCCAAATAGGCAGAAACAGCTGTGTGTGGTTTACATTAGCATTTTTACTATGCACCAGTGACCTGACAGGTGCATGTAGGTATGCATAACTGATAACAATCTTTTGCTGTGGACAGGTGTGCCTTTTGCCTTGTACTCCTTCCCATCCCAGCTTTTATCACAGCATTGGTACGAAACTAGATGTATGCATGAAATTGGCCAATGCTACGTATTGACAAGATTAAGTGAGATGGTGTCATTAAAATTAGTGATATCAATTTGCTTGTGCACTAATTTTTTAATAGGGGATGAGACATGAGTTAAGGCCATGAAGACTCAGAGTGGTCTATGACACAAATATTACACTTGCCCCTCCCCCCCAAACTTCAGAATACTCTTAAAATGTGTTTCAGGAGATGCTGAATTTCTAAGTTTTAGTCATATGATAGTCATAATTTTACAGCATGTTATGTAATTTTGATTTTGGGTTAGCCCACTATGGTTTTGAGCTCTTCATTATTATGACATCATTACGAATACCAAGAGAGTATGCTCTACACCTAGGAAGGACATTGCCATGTACTAGAGACTAGAGGACTGGTGCAGTAATATAATTGCTCTTGTAAAGTATGCAATGAGAACACTGCATACTGCTGAGATATACTGAAGTAACACTATTTCTGATAGTAGTCAGCCGAACTCTAGAAGCCTTTAGTTCAGCTTTGAGAGGTCATGCTATTAGGGTATAGCTGTGTACCTTCCCACGGGACAGATTCATCCCACCTTCATAAAGTAAAGTGACCGGTATTGTGAGGTGTAAGTTATGATCTAGTTTTAGTTCACACTCAGTAATCCATGATGTCATTCTTCATAGTAATGTATTAATGTATGGGGGTCCAAGAAGTATCACTTCAAGGGCAGGGTGACATATAGTGTGTCCTATCCTCTCAAACATATCCCTCCTACACTGTAGATCAAGTGTGGCACTGTACAGTAGCACGCCTTGAAAACCATACCTATTCAATAACACAAACTGAAGGATATTACTGAAGTAAAGAGCATTGTAGCACCTTTGTTGCCTAACAAGTTAAGATGACAATGGCATTATGCAGTCCTCGGCATAGTGTTTATTGTATGTAACCCAGATCTTACTTCAACGTAATCATCTTTAATTACCAGGTAGTATATCCCATAACAGGGTATACTTAGGAGTGTCACTCCTTTATGTTCACTGCGTACACTTTGAAATGGTGGGCGCAATACCAATTCAGCAAGAACGGCTTGAAACATCTGCGTATCCAGATACTCGCATAGCTCACTAATTAGAAGATATCTGTGAGGATTGTCTATGATTGCAATTCCAAGAAGGTGCCACTCAATTTCCAAAACAGAAGCGTTAGTCTGGACAAATGTGTGTGTGTACTTTTCTCTCCCATGATAACAAATTCGCCACCATACGAATAGCAGTACTAACTAACATACCCCACGCTCCTGGTGGTATAGCTACCACAGAGGAAGTTAGCACTGCATGCGGACGTACACAGACTCCCATTGTTTAAGTGATGTCATGCAGAGCCAACGGTACTGCATCTCGCCATTGTGTTTTTGAAGCAGAGACTTCAATTGTTTAAGTGACATCATGCAGAGCCAGTGGTGAAGCCCCAGACCTGTGCATGCCCAGCCTCGAGTAGTGGGCGTGGTAGTGGGCATGACTCATTACCGTTTTAAAAATTTTAATGGTAGACGACACCGATAATAAGAAAGAGCTGGAAATACCGAAAACAAAACCACTTGTGCGCCGATCAGGTATTAATACCTAAACTATGTAAGATATTGAGATTTTCAGCGTGTTTTGAAGTCGCTATGCCCCTAAATCGCCAATTTGTAACTGCAGACATGACAGACATTCAGTCTACCAATTGCTTAACCCTGCCTCCGCATACGCGGTGCGGGGTAGTAAATAGCTGCTTGAATTACTTCCTGAGTGAGCTGAAATTCCAATCACCACTGCAGGAAACTAATTAGTTGGTAATTTCGATTTTAAAGGCAATTAAAGAGCTGTTTATGACCTGAGATTCGCCCCCTGATGTTGGGCAAGCAACTAGGTATAATGCATCTATAGATCCATGCAGTATACACTTGTACGCGACAGCAGATACCTTTGGCAAAATAGTTCCGGTATGTTTATTTTCTTATACCAGGGACCCTGGAGCGTTTGAGCGCTTTGTGCAGTGCCTGTCCGAGGAGCCTGAGCACCCGGGCCACAAATACCTGGCCAGGAGACTGAGGGAGGCCATGCTCAAGAAACAGCAAAACCCTAATGGTGAGGGCTTGAAGCAAGACTAAGATTTTCATCACTACAAACCAGCATAAATATACTAAATTATGGCTATACATCATATTTTATATTAATTAACTTCTAATATTATACCTATAAAATTATACCAACAAGGCAGATACATCATTTATAGCCATAATGAATATATCCTTGAATTCATTGCTTGACGCCACTAAATTACTGTCATAATTAACAGTATAACTTTGTAGTAGAAATGTTATGTAACATTTTGTAAGCAGCAGGCAAAAATTCAGATTTGTCTGTCAAAAGTACATTCCCTGCCAAGCTTTGCCTTGGCTTCTGTGTGAAGCCACCCCCAAGCCCAGTACTTGTTGTGATAGTCAGCACATGCCCAGTGGAAGCATTTCGGTGTGTTTGAGGATGGCATTTGTGGAATATTAATGCTTGAGGATTAAACGGATGCCTGTTGGGAATTTACAGTAGAGCCCTCAGTGATACAAATTTAGACAGACTGTTTCCACACTTGAGATACCTTTGCCAACTCTGTGCAAATCTACGGATCCTGGAAATTAGTATCAGTAATTACTGTTTCAAGAGAGGAATTGTTTACCATGTCTGCAGCAACAACTGCTCTATTATAGTAGCCATTCTCAGCAATGAAGTATTTTGATTTTAAGGGTGCATAACTTGCATACCAGAGCTTAAGCAGGTTGATATATAAACCATATAATTATTGCCATACTCAGGATGCTGTTGTCAGCAATGATAGTGTGTTATTTATTTTTATGACCATACATAATTTTAAATTTTAAATGTGTGTTTGCTCAGAGTGCACAAATCAATTAAACTGATGGCTCCATAAAAGAACCTTCCCACTGGCTGTAGCTAAGTTAGGAACAATTAGAGCTGTTGAAATTACAGCTTACATTCTGCATAATGAGGCCATTAGGCCTTCTTAAAATGCAACTCCCAAGCAACAGTTACTAGTATGAGACTATTGACATTAAACATTTGAGCTAAGTATGTATAACCTCTCCCCCAGGCCTCTCTCAGACTATCTACCTTGCACTTCAGTCTAGCTTCATTACCAGGCTCCCTCCTCCCTCCTAGCCTCATTCCCAGACCTTTACCCCAGCTTTTATTGCTTGGGGGGAGCCTGGGAACGTACAATTTCCCGGTTCTGAATAGATGGGATAGGTTTAGGGTACGGTTAGGGCATAGGCACGGGATTGTGTCTGAAAACGTTTCTGAAACGCTGCGGAGGCGTAACGGGCCTAGGTACACACCTAATCACTTGCTAGAACGAGGCTACCTCCCCCTTGAAAAAAAAAGGAATAAGAGTTGGTTGTACTAAAGTGATTAATTCTGGTTGAGGTCCGGGATCGAGGCTCATTTAGTCAGTATGGTTTTCAGTTCCATGATATTAAACTTGGCAAAAAAAATTGTAGACTTTCTGGGTAGCAAAGGTCTTTGAAGCCTTTCAAATCCCAAAGACAAACATAGGTTATTGCACTATTCCATAATTACTTATGTTATATGGTGCATGATGTAATTATTAACTGAACCTGATGCATAGCCCTGCTGGCACTGCCTACACTAACGGTGGAGTGATCTGGTGAGATTAAAATCTGAAACAGTTTATGGGATTCACTCTAGTGGCTCTGATGCATACCAAGCCACTTAACATGTTTGCTTAGTACTGTACCCCCACACATGCTGTGTTGCAAGTCCTATGGCTGCTGGCAGCTGCTGGCAGTGTAAACAAACAAGCTTCTCTTAGGAGTGTTTATGTAATTGTAACTATAGCAACTGGAGGTCTGGTGGTGAAGGAATGTTTCACGTTACCTGATAGTGCCATCATCACTGCTTCTTACTTGCACTGGGATCACTGTCATGTTGTCAATCTCACGTTGCAATGCCCTCTGTGTACACATACATGGCATCCACCCAGCCAATGCTTTAGCATGTGATTGTTTGCGGGTCTTGCTTGTGGTTTCCTGACATATGCAAGCTGGTGAACCTTATAGAGTGCATATTGTTCAGTTATGCAAATAAGTTCAAAATGGGTGCATTTGCCCGTAAACACTCTTCTTTTTTTTTCAGGTTATGACGTTTCAAAATGTGCAGAATCTATAAGTTCCCGTGTAAATTTAGGCCAGTTCTGACAAAGCGTACGTGATGTGAACAAATTGAAGCCTCAAAAATCGACACACGCTTCAGTTAATACATATTTGCTTGCACATTCTTTGTAGAGTGCAGCAATAGAGGAGTGATGGGTGGAGACACATGCCTAGCTAATCCTTGTCAACAATACTTCACATAGCAACAGCATAGGGCTGTGTATTAATGGCTCTGAGTATTCAAATGACAGTTTACGTGCCATTTCTGAGCAAAGAGCAGAGCTTTTAGCATGTGAAGAGTTTCCGGAAGTATCGATAGAACTATTGACTATAGTGAACAGTAGTCGGCTGGGCATCGCTTCCATCCTATCTGGAATTTATGGAGTAACAGTTTACTGGCAAATCTTTCATGACACCCCCCCTCTCCTCCTGCTCAGGGTATAAGGTTTTTTTATTTTTTGGTAATATTAGCACGAGTTTGCTTAGCAGTAACAGTTTCCAGTTCTTATGGTGATGATTTCTTCTCCCCTCCCCTCCAGCTATCCTTCGCCAAACCTCATCTTCTGAGTCTCCACAGGCGACCTCTCCCGAGCTGCAGAGGACTCCCTCTCGCACCTGCACCCGCTCACACAGCACCCGCTCCTGCTACAGTGATGGATCCAGGAGATCTAGAGATGAATCCACCTCAACAGCAACTGCTAAAGGTATTGGTCGTAATTACATCGTCCCATAGTCCACATATGTTTATATAATAGGGTCTGGAGCTGGTGATCCCAGAAGACTATGCATTTAGTTCACAGTGGTTTCCATGGTTGTTACCTCCTCGTTGAATCATGAAGAACTATTAATACAACGTACAAACAACTCAAGCTACTCGAGTGTTTACCATTTTCTAAAGCCTCCAAAAAATCAGAGCTTTGTCAACTGCATAGCCTGGGAACGAGAAGCAAGAAATACAAGTAAACAAGTATGTTTTCATACCCTGTCAAGAAACCTCGATCAAAGTCATGTTGTCTTGTCTATTGAGTGATGAAATTCCAGATGTTTTGACAACAAACAATTATAACACTATCAGAGCCAACACGTTCGTCGTCTCCCCCCCCTCCGCAGCTCTGCCACAGCGGAGGAAGAGCCACGACTCACAGCTACGAGACAGAGGAGGTGTCATCCCAAGTATACCACCCCGACCCAGTCGCGGTGCACCTCAGGACAGCAGTAGAACCCTGCATCAGCAGATCAAAGATCAGGTACTTCATTAATGTACATTAGCTTCAATCTTTTCCCACTTGTTCTCAGCTCCCCACTTTTGGTTGCGCAAAAAATCTGGCTTCTAGCTGAGTGCAAGGCTGACTAAAACCATGATGGTTAACATAGTCCCACAAAGCCTGCATGACCTTCACATGCAGGTGCAGAATGTACAATACACATGGACACAAGTAGAAATGCAAGAATACAGGGTCAGCGAAAACTATGTGTAATTACCATGTTTCTATAATCAAATACCACCCTTGAATTGTAGCCGCGCCTCCAGAACCGTTGAACGAAATATTCGTTGCCCTCGAATAGTGGCCATGGCTAGTACTCATGCAAGTACACTGCAAACATGGCTTAGATCAGCAAATGTTGTAGCTGCAGGTAAAAGTAGCGAAAATACATAGCAGTAATAGTTATTCAAGTTCCTTATAGTCTCTACGAAGGGATTTGAGCCCGACTGAGGCTGCCTTCAAGTCTATACCTTTGACATCCTGCTGGAAAAAGGCTAGCATTGTACCTTTGTGATGGCTTTGCGATCACTGTGAGGCACAAAGAGCAATTGAAGAATGCCAAGAAATGGATTAAAAGTGCCTTAAGGTGTGCATCACTTTGTAGCTAGCAAACTGTCCAGTGTAATAAACACCACCTTTGAATATTCTCCACCCTCGAATAGTAGCCAGAGAAAATCTTGCGATGAAATTATTAATAGCCACAGAGCCTGGTTATGGAAATACGGTAATGATTGCATAATGCTTCCTTCCTGACAATTGCCTAACAATGGAAGTGACACCATGTCACATGATTGATTAAGTTATTGATGCACTCTTATTAGAGTAGTACTGTACTGTAATTACTCTAAATGTACCCTCTCCTCAGGTCAGAGCTGTTATACATAACCCAACGTCTCCTCCGTATGGGATGCTTCCTCCCACTGGTCCCACCACCACAGCCATCCCTCGCAGTCTGCCTGCCTCTCCTGTTCTCTCCAGACGCCCGTCCCACACCTTCGACTATGAGGATAACTTCAGGTCTCTCAGGAGAGTGCCCAGGCCAGCCCAGGGAAGGAAGATGTCTTCAGCTGATGAGGTACGTACTAAAGGAAGAATACAATGTCATTGCTCAGTAAGCGAAATGTAACCATAGACACAATAATGAGAACGGGATTAGAAACACAACACGTGATGCTAATACTATTCTGTACTGACATCACAATTTGACCGGTTTGATCTGCATTATGGCTCAGTATTTTGTGTTGTGCTATACTCACGATTTACCTACATGTATATTGCAAGGTTAACTTGGCCACCGTTCACTAAGTTAGATCCTGACAATCATCTTGAGCAGTGCATGAAGTCTTAAAATGATCCCCCAAGCCATGTTAGAGGTACGCAAACTTTACTACTGTTACAAGTAGCTGTCCCTACGCGAAACATTCCATGTCGAGCGCACTTTAGCAGATTCCGTACACCAACGATGTAATGCCCAGATCCAATATGAGTGGCTTAGACTGTCAAAGAAGTGCAGAGTTTCCACTTACGTAGGTACACAAAATAAGCATAGTATTACAAACCGTAACGTGGATCATTTCCACATTTCCAATCCCATTCTTGTTATTATATTCTATGATGTAACATACCATCTTCTGGATTGTACAAAATAAATAATTAAGGAGGGACTTACGTACCCCTGGATGATACCATATAATAAGAACGAGTAAGTGAATTCGTGGAAGCTAGTGCACAATAAAAATTTGCCCGATAGTAATTTTGGATGTGTACAATTAGATGGCACATAATCAAGCAAACTATACGAGAATCAGACGATTTTATTCTCACATAATAAAGAGTTATTTCTGATATAATGTAGTACTGTAACACTGTAGTGGAGGATCTTCTACTGTGTATGCTGCTCAACGTGTACAAATTAGTTCCCCAGATAAAGTTCTTAAGAATTTGAGCCTAATGATTTGCTTGCTGTTGTAAGTAATGCCATACTCATCAGACATTAGTCCATCTTCGTCTTTGGGAATGCCTTCCTTTAGAGGCAGCAGGAGCAAATATTTTTGGCAGGGGTACTGGGCCGGGAGTCCCCAGTATCTCTTGGGATAGACCAGTGCATTTCTTTGGCTCTAGACTCTAGTTCACAGGCTGCTGGTTCAACTGATCCCTTGGGAAGCAATAGGGACGTCTCATCCTGTGTTGTGCATGCCTGCAGTTGTGGTCAAATTTAGCCATATCGAAGTAGTGTTCATGTGCTCATATTTGTTGTTGTTTTTTTTTGTCTAGTCATGTGCATTTGTGTTTTATTTACTGTAAGTTCATGTACGTACGTACCAGCTGGTATGTCACATGGCCTGCTGGTCTGAGTATCATGACCAAAAAGTATTATATTTACAGTTACATATGGGATGTGTGTTTACAAGCACTTGACCTGGGAAAATGTGTGCATTCTGTGTACATAACACCTCCATATAGCCTCGTTCCCAGGCTCCACTCCCCAGCTTTTCTCGTACTGTGCGAGAAAAGCTAGGGAATGGAGCCTGGGAGCGAGGCTAACCTCCATGCTGTATCTGGAGATTGGGTGACTAGAAAACCTCCACCAACATTAAATTAATGTTGGTGGGAGTTTTCATTAATAAATAGTCACCCAATCTCCAGATACAGCATGGAGATTAGCCCCAGTGTGGAGGTTAGCCCCGTTCCCAGGCTCCACTCACCAGGTTTTCTTGCACAGTGCGAGAAAAGTCTGGGGAGTGAATCCTGGGAACGAGGCTATATGGAGGTGTCATATACACAGAATGCGGACATTTTCCCAGGTCAAGTGCTTGTATAAATACACATCCCAGCTCCTCTATTGCTCGCAGTATCAGGCAGTTGCAGGTGACATCACAATCGTATAACTACTGCTATACTTTCCGTAATCTCCCGTTTATTCCTTTTCATATGGCATGAGTGGTAGGTTCTGAGAAGAAGAGCACCTTAATTTACCATGAATATCATAACAACTTCCGTTCAGCTGCCATTGAACGCAACGTTCTTTCGCCACACGAAAGTGCTTTATCGTAACCTAGTTACAACTGCTCTATATTGAGACAAAGAGCCAGGAGGGCTAATTAGACTGGGCATGAGTCTAAGATGTAATAAATTATGAATTCACATGTAGATACTTTAACAGTTACAATTACACCTGACATAATTACGTTACGAGTATTGTCTGATTGTACAATGTACATAATTATTAAGAATCGCGACTGCAGTCAATTAGCATCAGGCATAGTAGTGCCATTAGTACATGGGCTCTCCCAATTAACTGTCTCGTTTGAGTCTTAACTATGTTAATAACCATGACATTGAGGTCTTGGCTATGTTAATAACCATGACATTGTCTTCTCGTTACTCCTGCCAACAGAAGCTTAACAAGAAGAAACTGGAGTGGCTTCAGGAGAGGGTGCAGTTTCAAGAGAACTCAGAGGTGGGTGGAGAAAAACGTATGATTGCAGCTTATTTCCACGCTGTGTGCTAGTATGTACATGGTTGTGTGCAACCCTGCCAGCCTTTACCATTTCCAAAGTAATAAGTGAGGCTGGCCCGTGAGACAATCGTACATCTAAATTATGTCTATGGGCTGGATACAGTTGCATCACCTTCTAATTTCTAATTTCTCTAGTATATTAATTATCATATTGATCCTTCTTTCCCATTTTCCTTCGTCTTTCCCCTCTCACTGTCCTCCTCCCTTTTTCCACCCTCCTTGCCTCTCTTTATCCCTCTCCTCCCCCCTCCAGGTGGTGGTGTTTGACTCTCACACCCACTGTGGCCATGAGCGAAGGCTACTCTACAGTGGAGTCCTGCAGGAGGTCAGTTTATGGGCTATGGAGAGAACTTAAGTGCTTGTAGCTATGTCCTATACCACCATTTTTTTGTATGGTAACAGCAGAACCCGATACCACGTACCCCCAGCCTCATTCCCAGCCTTGCATTGTAATTGTGATCCAGGAATAAAACTACTGTGAATTAGCTTATGGCAGTAACTGTTTCCTGGTTCAATTTGTGTCTGTTCATGGACTTGTCTATTGTCACACTGCAATGCATATTCTGAATGTATATACACACATACTTACATGTACACACATACACTGCGTACACACACACCATGTTCGCACACACACACACACACATACACACACAGCATGGGAAGCCTCGGTTTGTGGTCCTTCTGAATGACATGCTACTAATCTTGAAGAGCCGGCGTCGCAGAGCAAGCCACTTGGACTGGTTCTCTGACCAGGAATTTACAGCAAGAAAAGTAGGTTACCTTTACGTATGTTACTGTAGTACAACCCATAAACTTCAACTCCAGGATATATAGCTTGGCTTATTGAGCTTATACAGGGAAAGCTGCAGTATTCTATTTTTACCAGCCGGGTGCACGCACCTGGTACTGAGATTGCTTTACGCTTCCCATGTCTGTTTACCTGTCTATTCGTTTGCAATCATCACATGCGCTAAAGTTACGTCATTATAATACTATGCCACTCTAGCCATGAGCACAGTGGTAGCTACTGGCAGGCACAATATATACATAGGCCAAGGTACGTCAAACTAGCTTACTTCAATTTTGCCAAATTCTGGTAGCTAACTGGAAGCGCATTACAAAAATGTCACTTTAACTGGCAAGATGAAAAGCTGATCCATTACATGCCTGCATGCCGTTAGTTTGATTTTGTGTTAAACTTTCAGTTGTATGATTTTTGTCAAAATACCCGGCTGGTTTTTAGATTTGAAATATTATTAAAGTTGAGGTATAGTATGTAGCGACCTAGGCTCTTTCCCAGGCCACACCCCCTACTAAAGAGTAGCCTGATGTCCACTGTTCACACGCAAACAACGTTAGTCACATGGCCAGGAGTACGGTATGGAGACAGTATACGAACATATTAAGCAGAAGAAGTAGACTTTCTAACCAGTCAAGCATAGTAAAAAAGCTGTAATATTCTTTCCGCTACGATTATGTTAGCTATCTTTCCATAAATTCGGAAGCGCTGGCATTAACTGTGAGCTGCTTGGTTGTCAATCTACGCTTGTAATGCCAAATAAAGCCGCACAATTTTAATCTGTTAGCAACTGTTGTATTGATGATGAGCCAAGGTAATGAACATCCAGAGTTTCCCAATCTCAAAGTTTACTACAAACTATGATAGCTATAGTATACTAGCCATATAGCTGTACATACAACATCTGGCAAGTGGTAGTTGTACGTGTACATGTACCAGAAGAGGTGTGGTAGGAGGAGTTTGTTGTGTCTTCTAACTGGTACAAGTTTGAATCCCTTATGTGACCCAGTATCAGGTGACTTTCTGTTTGGCGGCAGTACACATGATAAATAGCTGCCATTCCTTCATGTGTGGGGCCAACACAAACAATTAACAGCCACTGGAAACAGTGACTAATATGGTCCACAGCGTGTGTGGGCTCTAATTGTTGACGGCAGCTTATGTTGAAACCTTAGTCTGTCTAGAGACTTAGTCTAGCTGTCTAGAGAGGGTAAATAATAGATACGTATCATCAGCACTTTCCTATAATGCGTTTGTGGGCTGTGTACGTACGTGATAGCATATTATGTTACACTTTCATGCTATTATTATTTATCCAAAAACGTTGAGAGAATAAGGAATCTCCATCTCCAAGTAACAATTCCAAATGTAATTATTCTAACAAGACGTCTTTATTTTTGATGACAGTTTGTAGTGAAGTTGGAAAACTCATATGTTCAGTCCAATAGCTGCAACTAATAAGATTAAGATAGTGTAGCTTTGGCAGGAACGGCAGCCATCAATGTCGATTAGCATTGTGTGTGGATTGACGTTATGTATATACATACATTATTTTTTACCAGCCAGGCGCACGGTTTCTATGTAGTGTGTATGCCCTTAACAGAAGTTCAGAGATATACAGCGCTTTGAACACAGCGAAATATGTGATGGAATATGCTCGCTTCTCAGAAATGTATGATTATTAGCTATTATGTATACATTCCTGATCATACTACGTATGTCCCTTTCCTTATAGCCGCTGCTACTACACCTACTGACATTGCAGAAGCAAACCAAAAAGCAACGTGAGTTTTATTGTCTGCTGAATATTTAATTTACTGCACTTTCACCTCTGGTCGTAAGATCATGCTTCCTATTCAATGTCGGACAAGCATTAGGCTTGAAGAAATTAGGCATTTTTTCTGCCTATTATTGTATTCCCTAATTCCCCAGCTGTGCTTATGCTAGCTCTCAGCCAGTCCTGTCCCTATTATGCTCAAACTATGCTCAAATCTGGTGGTCAAACTTCAATTCAGTAGTGCAGTAGTTAGAGCTGCTAGCAGTCGTTGCATCAGTCTCATCTTCAGATTCTAAGCCATTCTCTACTGAACTCACTTGATGAACTTTTGCATATATATATATGGCATCTTACAGTGTTATTTGTACTGACGTCTACTGTCAGTAGGCTACTGTCAGTAGGCTACTGATGGTTGCTGAAGCTCAGCCAATGTTTTACCAGTCACCCACACCACACTACACAATTAGGTCCGTGTACTACACAACCCATTCTCTCACAGCAGTTGCCAAGCCAAACATAATCGTAGCCACAGTATACATGTGGAGTAATTAACTGCCACCCTCCCTGAAAATATTTACCAGCCAGGTGCACGTGAAGCATGTGTCCGGCTGATTTTAAGATTGCTTTAGACCTTCCCGTGTCTGTGTGTATGTGTGTGTTTGTCTGCAGTTATCACGTGTGCTATGTAAGTTACGTCATTGTGTTACTATGCCATTATAGCTACGAGCGCAGTGGAAGATTGCAGGCTCAGTAGGCCGAGGTACATCAATCTAGCTTAGTTTTGTGTTGCTTAAACGGCGAAAAAGTTGTAGGTAGCGATGATAATTCTGCTTTTGCAAGTTCTGAGAGCTAACTGTGCAAAATTACTGTGTCAGCACTTTTGCTGGAAGCTGTACTGTCTAGCCAAGTTGATCCATTCTACAGCTGCATTTAGTTTAGACCTACGTATTGTTGAGTACAACTTTCAATTGGCTAATTTATGTGAGAAAATACCCGGCGGATTGTTAGATATGAAATATCAGTCTTGTTTTGATACTCCATAGTAGCTAAATCCAACCTTTGTGCCCCAGAAGCCACCAGAAACACCTCAGTACATGTAAAGTTTGAAAGGACTGGATAAGAAGAGGTGTGGCTTCACACACATGAATTGCATTGTGTATATATACGTAGGTCTGTGTATAAAATATGGATTCCAATTTAACATATAATTGGCAGTCTTTACTGATCATACTTTCTCCAATGCTTCCTGCCAGATATGTGTATGTATTTCAAAAACCAATCAGAACTGATGGAGATATGCCTGCAGGCGTGTTCCGAAGATGCCAAGTAGGTTTACAAATTGCACCATAGAAAACTGGTATACAAACCTTAGCCTCATTCCCAGTCTACAAAAGAGTGGTACACACTGTCCACACATGCACAAGAATTTACGGAAAATAGTGAGTAAATGTATTCGTAAACGAGCTCAGTCACATGACAATGAGTAATACAGAGGCAATATACGAGTTTCAAGACTAGATTCTGATTACAACTGAAATGGCTTTATAACCAGTTAGGAATAGTAAAAAGGACCTATAATTTTCTATCCGCTAGGACTATGGTAGTTGTCTCGTCAAAATTCAGAAGTACGTTCCTCATTTCCAAACTGGGCATTCTAGGCCTTTCAGGCAAACGGGATCAAAGACACGAATTAACAATGACTCTCTAGGCATCTACCTGACGAAAAACCAGTATCAGGCTCAAAGCTTGCATGCTCTCTTCGCTTTTCACTTTCGAGAAACGAATAATACATGGCTCATAAACGTAACAATGTATGATAAATATCGATATTCTACAATTACCATAAAAAGCTGATAATTATGTGCATGCATAAACAGTGTGTACCAGGCTACTTTTTGTGGACTAGGAACAAGGCTAAGTAAGCCTGTAACATGAGTGTGGAATGTTTTCACATTTTAATTTTCCAATCCTATGGAATGTGCCATATTATTACCTGCACCCTTCTCGTGTTGTGTGGGCCATTTCAGGTATCCATGCTGCCTGCCAATTCCAGTAATCTAATCCATAATTCCAATAATATACTCTCCATACTTGCATTACGGCATATGTAGGATGGCAATATTGATGACATAAGGTTCAAAGTTAACAGTATTGACCTTGACTTGATGGCCAACACAGAAATTTAAGAACTGTATTATTTTGCCTTGTCTTCTGATCTTGAAGTGTAATAATATGATCTCAAAACATTTACAAAACAGAGCATGTCATACAGCTATATACCTTAAACAGAACCCACGCCTGCACAACTTCATTAGTGTAATTAATGTAGGCTAGAAAAGATATACTGACATGCTTTAGCTGGTTGGCCCACTGACTGTACATATGCTACTAGCGGGTTTAGTAGCTATAAAAAGCTTGCCTACTGCTCCTCTGCTCAGTAGCGTGAGGTCACCTATTATCGCCACATCCTGAACCACAGCTGCATATGGTTAATGCAACGCAACTGCGATCAATACTTGGGGAAATCCCATGCAAACAAACCTCGGATTCCTCATTGCCCTAACTCCTCCCAGCAGGAAGTGGCTGAACCGGATAGGGGGCTGGGTTATGCATGGCAATAAAGAGTGACATCAGCCAATTATTGCCATGCACCAAAAACAGTTTATAATGAAGACTCGTACAAATATGATAAGAGCAGTAGCTAGCTGCTCAGAAAGCACAGACCTACTGAAACAGTGGTGTAAAACAACAAAGGCAGTGTTTTAAATCACTGAAATGTTATCTATGGGCGTTGAACTTGCAGCTGCGGCCTGGAGCTCACTTGGCTTCTTCTTCATTGCCCGCATGGCTCCCACCATGTCATTTTTGCTCCACAACTTACAGAGCTGCTTACCATCATTTGTGGCAGCCATGAAACACCATAGAGGCCATTGCGAAGTCTCCTAGAAACACTGGGGAGCCTGTAAGAGCCAACAGAGAACCAGAGAGGCATTCACCAAGACTCCCAGAGGCTCAAAAAAGGCAAGCTAGCTCCCAAAAACATGCCAGATTCCAGGTAAACATAACTTATTCACTGCCTGCTAGTCCCCTCCCACCTGCCATTAGCCAGGAAGCTCACCTGAAAGAGTTATAGTGTGCCCTATATCCCATCGCCTCACTCAATTCAAGAGAGATGTCGAAAATTGCTTCCACAAGACTGAACAGCTCAACTACTGAACTAGAGACGCTAAATAACCACCAAAATAAACGCTTGGGTATGCTCTAGCGCATGTGCAAAACTGAGTATAACCCTTCAGTTTATTACAATAATGAAATGGTGATAATAGGTACGCTGCAACAGTTGGCGATTAATTACTGTTTCAATGTTTTATTGCATCTATGATGATTCACATTACCTAATATACGTACATGCACATGTACCTAAGTTTTAACAGTATAAATTGCAGTGCATGAGCCTTGCCTTACAGTGCCACTTCATTTGCTGAATTATTTTGTAGGAAAGTGTGGGTGGAGCAGCTGTCTGAGGCTATCACACTGAGCACAGCCGCCCATGCTGGGACTGTCCTGTCAATTGGAAACAAGAGTGAGTGATGGGAACTTACACAGGTTTGGTGATGTGCTTCTCGCACGGATCACAGTCACCGGTTGATGGTAGCGTAAAGCATAATATGCCTATATTGGCATAGGGCTCTTGACTACGTGTAGATATTTCTCCCCTTTCAGACTACTGTATAGTATGTGGCACACTTCATTCGAGCGAATTCTTACGAGATGTCATTCTCCTAATGGGCAGTACACTAAGTTGTAGCTACTCCAGTATCACTGATAGGTATGCTTCCTGGTTTAGCCGTTATTCTCGTACCTGGCTGGCTCGTGATAATATTTTAGTTTCTTGTCCCATCCTGGGGACTGCATGCCCTCGCCATAAGCTGCATGTCCCATCCCCCCAAAATTAGGCCAGTTTTCTTTCTTGGTATGTAGCTTATAGCTGCGATGGCTACAGCTAGCTACCTACCCCTGTGTCTGAAGCCCCACTAGGCATCTGCACTTGCATAACCCTACTTTTAAAGTACAGTATTATGGGTTGTAGACTACCACATGCATGATTAACCCGCCATTCCTCATCCAGCAGTAACTAAGGTGTTTGTTTGAGGTTTATTGGTTGCAGAAGTGGTTGTAGTAATGATTTCAAATGTTGTAGAATCAGATGTGGTATAGTGTAGTCCCACCCTCTTCATCGGTTACAGTCTCCAAGAAACACAGCGGCAAGCCCTACACAAAGGTGACCCTGACTGAGCTTACAGTAATGGAGCTCCTGCTCCCCAAGCACTGCCTGAGGGGACAACTGTACTGTGTGGTGGGAGTCGGCAGACAGAGGTGTAGGACGACAGGAGTCAGTGGGGGAGGCATTCTTGAGTGGAATATCAGGGTCAGTTAATTACTGCATCCTACCATAACCTCATTGTGTCTCAAATTAAGCTTGGTGTTTGAATTTCTGATGAATGTCTAGCTTGAGGCAAGTAATCAGGCAATGTAGGCTAGAATCTCAGGTAGCTTCTCACGTATGAGAATATTGATAATCAAACCACATACACTAACTTCATATCATAGCATCATAACCACGATCAAATCGCAACCAAATTTATAACCATATTACTTCTAATGACCTCTTGTGCTGTGCACGAAATTTCCACCCACAAATATAACCCATGTTTGATAACGCAATCTCCCGTGGTAAGGAATATTTGGTATTTAGAATGGTGATGGCTACCATATTTAATTGGTAGTGCAGGAATGGGGGGGGGGGGGGGGGATATGTGCAGCCGTATCAGATAGTCTCTACTTTATGTTTCAATGTCGGTACATGGTGTATTGAACGTTAAAAGGCCCTCCACTGCCTTCAGCGGCTCATGTGCCCCTGATATTGTAGATTTACTCAGATGAACTCGGACTCTACACTGCAGCAATCACAATTCTTTCTCTGCTGTTTGCAAGCAGATGACTGCGACCTCAGTATACCAATTGTGTAGACAGAGCCTGCCACATCTCATAGCAGTATTCAAGAGCGATTTTACACTCTAGACAGCAAAAAGCTGGCTGCCACTTGACGATGCAGGCTATTTTGTGAATACACCTGGATCTAAATTTCAACTTTGGCAGGCTATTGCTGCAGAACTGTGCAACAGAGGAACACTAAACTTGAAACTTAGAGTGCAGTGGCTTGCTGTAGCAACTAATAGCCACATCACCCACTTCTACAAATGTATGCATTCTACAGTAGCTAGTGTATCTAATTAATGATGGTATATGAAGATTGCTTGTTCTACCCAGAGTACAATAAACAATTACATGTACATCCTATGGTAAGCATGAAGATGCTTTTAGGGTCATAAACACACCATCATGCTGTTATGGATTTTTATTTATTTATTATTTACAGTGTGAGTTTTCTGATATCACTCGAAAAGACTTTCTGATGATTCAGCTTTGTAGAGAGAGCACCTTTCGGCCAGATGGTAAGATGATAATATAATTACTCCAACTAAAATATTACACATTTGCCTTTTAATTATTGTCAGCATGATAATTTAGTGTTGTTTTAGTTAATTAAAACTAATATCTAAAACAGATGTAGTAGGAGCCAAAAAGGGGTCCAATTAACATACTGAAACTGAAATTTATCATTGGAAAAAACTTTTACAAAAACTAATATTTTTGACTCCAAATGAGCACATTTAGTTGGTTAACCGAAACTAAAAATAATTTAGTAATAGTTTAAAGTTTTAATTTAGTAATAGAAATTTTAGTTAGCCAACTAAAATCAAAACTAAATTTCACGCTCAAAATAGAGATTTAACTAAAACTGCAACTAAATTATGTGAAGCCATACTAAAACAACACTGTATCAATGTAGGGAACTTTTGTACAATGGTAATTTATGTAGTAATGGAGTTAAAGCTGTGTGTCAATAATAATGGGACATCTTATGCAACACTTTTAATTACATAGTTTTATCGCAAGACCACAACATGAGTTGGTGCTTTAGACAGAGCATGATGCTTTTTGTCATCACATAGAATACTTTAAGCTTCAAACTGGGCCTAACCAGTTAAAAGCCATTCACTTACGACTGCACATGCTGGACCTTACAGTGCAATATAGCAGCAATTTACAGACCAGTATGATCTCATCTTAATTTTCCTTGACACAGACCTCCTGGGCTCTGTGACCATTCCCCTACCAACCCTCACACTGGAACAACCAGGCCCTCATGTTATGGAGGGGCAGTTGCCCCTGTTGAACCGGGAGCAAGCCATCATAGGGACAATTGCTCTACACGCTGAAATTGGATGGGAAACCAAGATGTAGCCAATAACAGCTCAGTAAAAATAGGCTCCCAGGAACACACTTCCTGGACTTGTTCAGGAAAGACTCTAGCTACCCAGGCTGAGAAGCCTTCAGTGACAGCACAGGTTATGCTCCATGTACCAACCAGCCACTGCGGATATAAGAGCTTTGGCTGGCAATTTTATTGGGAGAGTTCTGACAGCCTTATTTGACTTTTGCAAAGTTTTATGTCCTGTATCTAGTTAATAATGAAGGATTGTATTATTACAGCTCTGATAATGCTACAGTGAACACTAGTCCTGTTTCCAGACTCTTGTCATACGGTGTTCCCCATATGTTGGGGCTAAGGATGAAGCGAAACAATAATAACAATATACTCATCTTGCTGCCGCAGCACTTATGTCATTGACCACACACCCATAGACGCAGGTGGAGCTTATAAGACCTCCACACAAAGGACAAAAACAACCAGAGATTATACCATCCTGATTGCCATATAATTTCTTCTTTCTAGTATCCCAGGTTAATAATACAAAGCTCTTAACTAGTTTTAATAAAGCTTAAACGAGAAGGAAGATATAGACCATGCACACTATACCTATAAGCTAGAGGTACATCAACAATACTTCCAGCCTCATTCAAAATGTTCTTTGTGTACTAACCTATAGAGATTCAGCACAGTGTGCTGGACGTCTATAGGTTGTTGACGCTGTACACATTATATAACAGCTAGATTATACTCTCCCATCTGAAGCAGCATTTTCCAGAGGATGCCTACTGTGCTGCAATTGTCCACGATCTATGTTTGTATAGTTCTACCTCACAGTCGAATGAACATAATAAATTATCATTACAACTGTTTCCTCTAGTTAACAGCATTACTTGTACTATTATTGCACCTTTGTTTGTGTGTGTCATATGTAATAATACCGTAGTAAAGCAATAAGCTGTTGAAGGCACTAACTCCCATTCAGCTGGCTTGGTGTACTATTTGTGCAATGTGTCTTCCATAATATTATACAACACCTGGAGCTACCTGGCATGGCAATCTACTCTAGGTTCGAATTCTGGGGAAAACATCACGGGGTGTGCAAGCCCTGAATTAATGATTAAACTGACATCTGTGTCTGTAAGATAGACATACATACGTACCGAATGTATTACTTATCTGATATACTAGCGTGAAGCTAGAAATCACGTGTTCTAAATGTATGAGAGAGTATGGCGCAGAAGAGTCAGACAGAAAAAGCAGTAAAAAGGCGAAAGTGGAGAGGACTCGAGGAACAAAGCAACGGTTATTCTCTCAAGTTCACAAATGACCCTAAAGTGGGCCCAAAGCGTTTAAAAGTCGGTCGCTAAGGGGGCGTTCCCAGCCACAACAGCACTCTAGGGGGCGGATATAATAGGCATTATACCACATTACATCATCTATAATAAACGTGATTGGCTGAAAAGTATTGGTTACATAGGCTCATAACCCACACTTTTATTCTTACCGCGCGCTGGAGGCAAGGCGTTGCTACGCGGCGCTGATTGTGCGCATGCGCAATGTGGTATAAGTCAGATAGACCACACCCACTCGTCCCGTTATGCGCAGTATCAAAGCGACTATGTGATTGCATTTATCCCTCGGCTTCGCCTCGGGATAACGCAAACTCGTGGGTTACATAGGCGCAATAACCCACTCTTGGGTAGACAACACTAGTATTGGAATAGGCAACACCAGTATTGGAATAGGCAACACCAGTATTGGAATAGGCAACACCAGTATTAGAATAGGCAACACCAGTATTAGAATAGGCAACACCAGTATTGGAATAGGCAACACCAGTATTGGAATAGGCAACACCAATAGGCAACACCAGTATTGGAATAGGCAACACCAGTATTGGAATACTGAAGTGTCACAGTACCTTAATAATAATCTCATGTAGCTATTGCGAGTAGTCGCAACTAGCCATTAGTATAGGTAATAGGTTGGAATAGACAACACCAGTATTGGAATAGGCAAAACCAGTATTGGAAATCAGGTTGACAAAATTGTACGAGCGATAGCGAGTACAATTTGATGACCAAATGCCTATTTTCTTCGTTCCCAGGCTCTAGCTCTACTCCCCCATCTTGGGAGCAACCGTTCAAGGCTATTAGCTACTGACTGTATCTACAATTTCTTTCCCACCATCTTTAGCATTACATGGTAACAAGCTCAAGGCTATTACCATAGAGGTTGGATAGGATTAGGGCTAGAATTAAGATTAGGATTAAGCTCGCCGTATAAAATTACGACGTTTATAGGGTTAGATGCTTGGAGTTTTCTCAACCAATGGGGTAGCCATGAGTCTCAGAGTAAATAATTTTTGTTAATGCTAAAGCTACTAACAGGGAGGGGGGTGGGGTGGATGGATGTTTAGGGTTAGGGTTAGGCTAGGATTAGGGTTAGGGTTAGATATGGGTTAGGATTACGGCTAGGATTAGGGTTAGGGTTAGGTTGGGGTTAGGATTACGGCTAGGATTAGGGTTAGGGTTAGGATGGGGTTAGGATTCCAGCTAAGATTAGGGTTAGGGTTAGGTTGGGGTTAGGATTACGACTAGCATTAGGGTTAGGTTAGGATTAGGGCTAGGATTAAGGTTTGCTAGCGTTAGGGCTACGATTAGGGTCAGGGTTAAGGTTAGGGTTATGGGTACAGTAGAAGATTAGCATTTTAGGGTTAGAGTTAGGGCTAAGATTAGATTTAGGGCTATAGCTAAGATTAGGACTTCAGAATTAATATCTAGGGCTACAATTATATACATGCTGTATATGTTGAGATAATATAGAGGTGCAACAAAAAATTGGCCATGGGGTGCCAGTTCGTGAAAATTGGCATATGCATGCATGCACAGAAATCGAACTGTTCTTTTCTTTACATACAGATGTGGGGATAAAGATCCTAACCGGACAGTGTAGACCTGGTACTACTGCAGGCTGCTATGTGTCTGTATTACGGTTAAACACATCTATAGATGTGTTTTTAACCGTAAACTTTAACCGTATCTGCTATGTATGCACCACTACAATTTTTACAGGTTTAGCTCTCTTTTGCATCTGTATATAACCATTGCTTATGTTCCAATGGTCCATGAGGCAGTTGTAAAAGAAGTTTTAATTTGTTCATTGCTTTACTGAAGTCTTGTTGATGTTATTTTAGAGTTCGACACCTCCGATGTTATGTGATTTCATCACCTTTTGAGAAAGCAGCCTCGGTCACAGTTGCTAGCCATCAGCCAAGCATCATGAATATTATATTTTGTTATTTTATGCCTGCCTCCCACTTGTACTGTTACTAATGCTAACATGCATGCATTATATTCTCCCCTTGAGCTAAATATATACACCACACTGATGGGCCCCAATCTGGAGGAAAAAATAGCCACAGCCATATGACACGCAGTGTGCTTGCAAGGTAATATAGGTACTCGGGTATAGTGTTCTTATTGTTCAAGTAGTAGGCACTTGTGTACATGATTCTCAAGGTCAGGCATCCTGGGATTTATTGAATAGTAAGTGACAGTAGGTAGTAATGATTTCAAATGTAGATAGTAGATGTACTGTACACTTGATTCAGTGCCGGGTACTAGTATGATAACAGCTTATACCCCCCTCCGTATTACATAGCTAGCTATGTACCATGCTAAAAATATGACTTGAGAAAAAACAACAATTCATTCAGTATATCCTTCTCAATAAGTTCACTTTTTTTGGAATTTGGTAGCTATATATATAGCTATGAGTGTGGTTCTGAACATTGGTGGTGAAATAATCTGTGCAATGAATAGCACAAAATGAATAGGGCGCCTGGATAACATGTACACTCTAGCTATATCTTATCTGGTGTATTGGTGTTGCCATCTATACTGGTGTTGCCGTCTATAGCTACTGGTGTTGCCTATCTACTGTATTGGTGTTGCCATCTAGCTACTGTATTGGTGTTGCCATCTACTGTATTGGTGTTGCCATCTAGTCTATTGGTGTTGCCTATCTACTGTATTGGTGTTACCATCTAGTGTATTGGTGTTGCCATCTGCTGTAGCTATTGGTGTTGCCATATACTGTATTGGTGTTGCCATCTACTGTATTGGTGTTGCCTATCTACTGTATTGGTGTTGCCATCTACTGTATTGGTGTTGCCATCTACTGTATTGGTGTTGCCATCTACTGTATTGGTGTTGCCATCTACTGTATTGGTGTTGCCATCTACTGTATTGGTGTTGCCATCTACTGTATTGGTGTTGCCATCTACTGTATTGGTGTTGCCATCTACTGTATTGGTGTTGCCATCTACTGTAGTGTTGCTCCTCGACCTAGTCTCGTGCCCAGACCAACGTTCGGCCCCCCGCCGAATATTGGTCTGGGCTGGGGGCGCCGGCGAACATTGGTCACGCCCCAATGTAGCAAGATTAGGCAAGATTGCATTGGCCACACTCTATAAATCGTCAAGGGCGTTGCCGCCTCCAATGATCCTGCACTGAAGCTTGCAAGGACCATGGATATGAAGTTCTCGAGGGTACTACTTGCCTTTCTTTGCCTTACGGTGAGAAAAATGATACTGCATAGTAATTCGCAGCACGTTTCATGCGTTTACATAATTCTAAAATGTGTAAACTAAAGGTAGCCGTATCTCTGCTTTTAATATCACATGTATTATAACTGGTTTGATCATCTTTGTCGCATATTCCTAACCGTATTAGGCCTAATACATTGCCTCGCAGGTGGTAGATAGCTGTAATGCATAGGTGATAAACAAGGGGCTCTGAGGCATCTAGTTGCAGTTTTCAATTAACTGTCCACAAGGGAGAACTTTCAATCTTAGCATACCAGTACATGTAGCCAATGATTATAGAGTAGAAGGCTCTTCGGTTGTGATAAGCTGAAGAGCTGTTAACTGCACTACTTATCATGCAAACATCTCTCATGTCTGTTGCATTGACCAACACCCGTGAGCCAGACCCCGGCTCATCAAACTTCCACGCACAGATGCATAGGGTAGCTACAGCCTACAGTGAGAATACTAGGCTTATAGACAGCACATATGGCAACATTAATCCATGACTTCGTAAGAAATTCCCTTCCACTAGCTGACACTGCATGCCAAATTACATGAAAAATGAATCACTACGTGCTGAATTACCGATGATTATCTACTTCCGTTGCAGGCTGCTGTGCATGCAGAGTACATGCTCCAGGTGGATGTGGAAAGCTTTTCCAACCCCAATAACCTAGATCACGACGGTGGCTGCTGCGAGTTTGAGCCGTCCCCCTGTACCAGCCTGTGTGACTACTACTTCTTATTCTGCCTCCAACCAGTTAATTACGCATTTTCTTTCTGTCCATTGGGCGCTATTAACACCCAGGATGGTGGCACCATCACCGGCCAAACACTGAACTTTGGGTCTGAACTTTGGGTCTATTGGTGCTGCCATCTACTGTATTGGCATTGCCATCTACTGTATTGGTGTTGCCATCTAGCTACTGTGTTTCCATCTACTGTATTGGTAGTAGCTTTTCCAACCCCAATAACCTAGATCACAACGGTGGCTGCTGCGAGTTTGAGCAGTCCCCCTGTACCAGCCTGTGTACTACTTCTTATTCTGCCTCCAACCAGTTAATTACGCATTTTCTTTCTGTCCATTGGGCGCTATTAACACCCAGGATGGTGGCACCATCACCGGCCAAACACTGAACTTTGGGTCTACGATCCTGGGCCATCCAAACCCACTCACTTTTACCAACACTGGACAATGGCCAGTGAGTTTATAAAGAGTCCAGTATTAATTATGTAGTAGATGAAATGCATGCAGCTTTCAGATTTTAGAATGACCACAAATATTGATTGCATGTACCCCCTTGAGAATACTCTCAAGATGTGTCCTGATATTCATGCAACTTCAGTTCCAGTACTTGGTTTTGGGCCTCAGTTGCCTACCTGCAAATATGCCCACATCCATTCCCCCTCTCTGCAATTCAGGGATCATTCCAGTTAATGACAAGAGTGAGTGACGCTGACCCTGATGGTGATGACATTATTGATGAGTTCAGAGCCGTCGTGATGTCTCTCTCCATCAGTGACCAGTTTACAGGCTCCATGACGTACCAGGGACTCAACCAGCCCACCATTACCATGACATTCAGATTTAAGGCCATGTGTGCTACAAACTTCTTCGGTCCAGACTGCACTCAATTCTGCCAAGGCCGAGATGACTCATCGGGACACTATACATGCGATGCCAATGGAAACGAGGTCTGCCTAGATGGATACGTAGACCCGGGCTCTAACTGTGTCACACGTAAGTTATATAGCTACTTGCTCATGATGAGATTGGAAGAGTCGAGGGCTACTGCACTGTAGCTTACAACATCATTTAAAGTATGCACATTCATTCCCACATAACTTCTAGGTATTATTGAGGGTGTGGTACATGTGCTTTGGGAGTAATGCTTTCATGGTAGAATCAGAAATCTGTTGGGGGGGGGGGTTGAAGAGTTTGATACACTTGATAATTTGAACAGAGCAAGTTTTATTTTAGGGTGTGAGAATTGGGACGGGTATGATTCTAAAGCCTTATTAAAGCTAGTTAAGAGCTTTGTATTATCAATCTGGGATACTAGGAAGAATAAATTATATGACGATCAGAATAGTGTAATCTCTGCTCTTGTCCTCTGACTGGAGGTCTTACAAGTTCTGCCTGCGTCTGTGGGTGTATGGACAATGGCATAAGTGCTACGGCAGCAACATGAGTATATTTAATTAACATACCTAGAAAGAGTAAAGAGCGACGTAGGTTGACTTACGCAACAATGCATCTGGAATTTTGTTTACTGAGTACGATACAAGCACTTCTACAACCATTACAAGGATTCTGTTGCCCAAATACCACAAACATTTTGTACTGCCCAATGATATTTGCTTCATTACCAATTTGTGGGATAAAAGCTTGTTCACCCTCAAGGGGGATAGGCTAAACCTCATGCCTACATATTATTATCATGCGCTGTTGATGTGGCTGGTGCCAATCATCACAGTTACATGCAGTGACAGTACTTTCCAAGTATAGCCTCATGAAATGTTCATGTGGGCCTGGGAACGAGGATATTTCTTATATGCATTTGGCTATGACACAAACACAGGATATTCGTTATCTAATAACCAGATGCTAAATTGTGCATTGCTAAGTGGAAAAATGTAATCAAAGTACTGAAGACTGCTAAGTGGTACCAAATAAGCTAACAAACATCATATGCAGTAAAATACCTGGGCTTCTCTCACATGTACGGCAAGTAAGATTAGTAGTCACCATGGAAGCACTTGCCTTGAAGTTTCTTATCGCCATAGCTCTTGTGCAGGGAGTATACTCCAGTAAGTTTATCAGTTGGGATGTGTACTCTATAAAATGAGGTGTGTTGGGATGAAACTTGTACATATCAAATCAAAATGGACAGCATTAGCTAATGGACTATCTCCATAAAACCTTCTATATACTTTACGATCCCGATGGGCACCCTGATAGTGTGACACATTCCACTGAATGCCACTCTATTCTGGCTGGGCTGATTAGCTATAGTTTACGTTA
This sequence comes from Phakellia ventilabrum, assembly GCA_963921505.1. Lineage (NCBI taxonomy): Eukaryota > Metazoa > Porifera > Demospongiae > Axinellida > Axinellidae > Phakellia > Phakellia ventilabrum. Next base: position 3,632,074 of record OY997380.1, on the reverse strand, counting down.
ATTACTAGTCAACACTAGCCTCATTCCCAGGCTCCACTCCACAGTATTCTATTTTTTATACTAACGTGCAGTCAGGCCAGTGATAAGACCACCAGCCTTTTCACATTGCTAGTAGCTAGCTATGTGCATAAGCAGGTTCTTCCTTCGTCCCAAGAATAGGTCCTCCAGCAATAGACACAATCCCAGACCAGTCAGCTTCGATCGGGAGTGATGTCACATTTACATGTGTTCGCGTAATCAGTTCAGGGTCTGTTCCATTCTCCTGGACAAAGGATGCAGTCACATTGAGTGATAGTACACGGATAATGGGCAGCAACACAGACACCCTCACCATTTTGAATATCATGGTCGCTGATGGTGGAGAGTATAGCTGCAGTATTACTGATGGTGTTGGTACATCTACATCTAACAGAGCTATCCTCACTATACGTAAGTACTATATGTGGCATCCACTACCACATGTACGTAATTATATGTGTACAGTGGTGATAGCTATAAAATATTAAAAAGATTTCGTCTTTCCTGTACAGTATTGCCAATTTCGTTCGAAATAGGACGAAATCAACCTTACTTAGTGCGGGAAGATCTTACCAATGGCAAGAATCTTGCCTTGTTGGTCTGTGTCGTTGCTGAAGATATAATACCTGAAAATTTCACTGTGAGGCTCTCAACATTCAACTCTCTTGCAATGGGTACATACATACTTGCACATGCTAATACAGTGCAGTAACTATATTAATTTAAACTTTTCCTTACATACAGCGGGTGATGATTTTGTATCGGTAGAAGAATTTTTGACATTTGGCCCACTCTCAGCCACTCGACAATGTTCCTGCATTCAAATAGTTGATGACAGCACACCTGAGTCAAATGAAATATTCTTTGTTCTCTTGACTGAGTCAGTTGCCAATGCTGAACTTCAGCCTGAGGGCAACTTTGGGGTGCCAATAATACTTCTGGATGACGACCGTGGTAATGCAATACTAAAATTATTGATTAACTGCTTTCAATATATGAGTTAGTAGCTGCAGTGTTCTCTATGGCTAAAGGTGTTACAGTAGTTAATGTTTGTGAGCAAAATGATAGACCTTGTCTGCATGAGTGGCCTCATTCCTAGGTCATTTGCATCTCAAGAAATAGCTGTGTCAGGAGACCCTGGGACTAGAGACTGCATGAGGCTGTATTACCAATAGTCAAAGTGCATCACATGATAGAGTATATACTTGGCATGTGCTAACCCAAAATGTGATCCATCTGTCTGTTAAATACACAGGCTTCAGTTGTCAACCAGTTCTGATAGTACCCCCAAGTGGAGTGATAAAAGGAACTCTTGTCAAGACCAGTAATTGTCCAATCAACAACTGACAATTTTTTTGCGAAGTCATTCATTTAAGAAGTGTAATTGCCGAGCGCCTTAGCGCGAGGCAACTAATGTGCAGTGTGGGCTGCTAGCGTAGATGTATAGGATAGATTGTGTTGGACCAAACCTCAGTAATACCAATTCTTTGTGGTAAGCTTACAGAGGAATTGTCAAGTAACACTGACTGTATCTACAATTTTTTTCCCCACCATCTTAGCATTACATGGGAACAAGCTCAAGGCTATTACCGTAGAGGATGGATAGGATTAACTCTTTCCCAGCCAAGTTTTAATACATCCATAAGGCTTATGTGAATTTATATGGGCTTTTTATATTAGGCGTTAATATAAAGTACCTAGTTTTCTCTATTTTATATAGGCACATAAATGTGCCCATGGCGTGCAAAGAGTTAAGCTCGCCGTATAAAGTTTATAGGGTTAGGGCTAGATGCTTGGAGTTTTCTCAACAATGGGGTAGCCATGAGTCTCAGAGTAAATAATTTGTTAATGCTAAAGCTACTAACAGGGAGGGGGGTGGGGTGGATGGATGTTTAGGGTTAGGGTTAGGCTAGGATTAGGGTTAGGGTTAGGATATGGGTTAGGATTACGGCTAGGATTAGGGTTAGGGTTAGGTTGGGGTTAGGATTACGGCTAGGATTAGGGTTAGGGTTAGGATGGGGTTAGGATTCCAGCTAAGATTAGGGTTAGGGTTAGGTTGGGGTTAGGATTACGACTAGCATTAGGGTTAGGTTAGGATTAGGCTAGGATTAAGGTTTGCTAGCGTTAGGGCTACGATTAGGGTCAGGGTTAAGGTTAGGGTTATGGGTACAGTAGAAGATTAGCATTTTAGGGTTAGAGTTAGGGCTAAGATTAGATTTAGGGCTATAGCTAAGATTAGGACTTCAGAATTAATATCTAGGGCTACAATTATATACATGCTGTATATGTTGAGATAATATAGAGGTGCAACAAAAAATTGGCCATGGGGTGCCAGTTCGTGAAAATTGGCATATGCATGCATGCACAGAAATCGAACTGTTCTTTTCTTTACATACAGATGTGGGGATAAAGATCCTAACCGGACAGTGTAGACCTGGTACTACTGCAGGCTGCTATGTGTCTGTATTACGGTTAAACACATCTATAGATGTGTTTTTAACCGTAAACTTTAACCGTATCTGCTATGTATGCACCACTACAATTTTTACAGGTTTAGCTCTCTTTTGCATCTGTATATAACCATTGCTTATGTTCCAATGGTCCATGAGGCAGTTGTAAAAGAAGTTTTAATTTGTTCATTGCTTTACTGAAGTCTTGTTGATGTTATTTTAGAGTTCGACACCTCCGATGTTATGTGATTTCATCACCTTTTGAGAAAGCAGCCTCGGTCACAGTTGCTAGCCATCAGCCAAGCATCATGAATATTATATTTTGTTATTTTATGCCTGCCTCCCACTTGTACTGTTACTAATGCTAACATGCATGCATTATATTCTCCCCTTGAGCTAAATATATACACCACACTGATGGGCCCCAATCTGGAGGAAAAAATAGCCACAGCCATATGACACGCAGTGTGCTTGCAAGGTAATATAGGTACTCGGGTATAGTGTTCTTATTGTTCAAGTAGTAGGCACTTGTGTACATGATTCTCAAGGTCAGGCATCCTGGGATTTATTGAATAGTAAGTGACAGTAGGTAGTAATGATTTCAAATGTAGATAGTAGATGTACTGTACACTTGATTCAGTGCCGGGTACTAGTATGATAACAGCTTATACCCCCCTCCGTATTACATAGCTAGCTATGTACCATGCTAAAAATATGACTTGAGAAAAAACAACAATTCATTCAGTATATCCTTCTCAATAAGTTCACTTTTTTTGGAATTTGGTAGCTATATATATAGCTATGAGTGTGGTTCTGAACATTGGTGGTGAAATAATCTGTGCAATGAATAGCACAAAATGAATAGGGCGCCTGGATAACATGTACACTCTAGCTATATCTTATCTGTATTGGTGTTGCCTATCTACTGTTGCCATCTACTGTATTGGTGTTGCCTATTACTGTATTGGTGTTGCTATCTACTGTATTGGTGTTGCCATCTACTGTATTGGTGTTGCCATCTACTGTATTGGTGTTGCCTATCTACTGTATTGGTGTTGCCTATCTACAGTATTGGTGTTGCCATCTGTATTGGTGTTGCCTATACTGTATTGGTGTTGCCATCTACTGTAGGTGTTGCCTATTGGTGTTGCCATCTACTGTATTGGTGTTGCCATCTACTGTATTGGTGTTGCCTATCTACTGTATTGGTGTTGCCTATCTACTGTATTGGTGTTGCCATCTACAGTATTGGTGTTGCCATCTACTGTATTGGTGTTGCCTATCTACTGTATTGGTGTTGCCATCTACTGTATTGGTGTTGCCATCTACAGTATTGGTGTTGCCATCTACTGTATTGGTGTTGCCATCTACTGTATTGGTGTTGCCATCTACTGTATTGGTGTTGCCTATCTACAGTATTGGTGTTGCCTATCTACTGTATTGGTGTTGCCATCTACTGTATTGGTGTTGCCTATCTACTGTATTGGTGTTGCCATCTACTGTATTGGTGTTGCCATCTACTGTATTGGTGTTGCCTATCTACTGTATTGGTGTTGCCATCTACTGTATTGGTGTTGCCATCTACTGTATTGGTGTTGCCATCTACTGTATTGGTGTTGCCATCTACTGTTGCAGTAGGTAGGGTGGGGCTGTTCACGTGATCTGTCCAATTGGATCCTTGTTTTGACAGCGTTTCATGTGACTAAAATTGTTGCTTTGGTCCAATCAGATTAAGTCTTTGATAGGAGCTGCGGGATACATCCCACCCCTCGTGACTCGTGAGCCAGTGATGACAGCAAACCGTGCAAGATCGAGAAGTTGACAACCAGCACAGCATTCCTCCGTTGTATAAAATCACTAGAGATCCACTGCAACAATTTAATTTTATCCTGCAGATTGCGAACAACGTGAGACGTGCTACATCAGAACAGACCAAAATTCATCATGGTAGCTAAGTTATTTCACAGACAATACAGTATAGCAAATACAACATTATAGATAGTTAAAAGGAACTTCACGAATGCAAATGATCAATATCTGAGGGAACGCATCAAATACACGTGGTAAGTTACTGCAAAGACAAGTCAGCAAAGAAGCAAGTTACATCACAATTGAAGGAACATATCACAAAACACGGTAAACTATTTCGAAGGCAATATAGTACAGTAAGCACAAATACATCAAATTGGCAGCAAAGCAAAACATACATGGTAGGTTATTTAAAATACAATACCAATAATCACTAAGAATCATGGAGTAGCTACAGTATCACATGCAACAACTTGTTTTGCTGATCAGTCCTCTTCGACAGAGACCACAATGTCTCTTTCGTTCACAACAAACTCTTTAGAAGCTGCATTGAACAGCCTCATTTCTATGTCCTTGCCATCCACCCCAGTAGTAATGGCATCGATTTCTCGGCTGAATGCCGTTGATTTCTCGGCTGAATGCCGTAACGTCTCTTCGGTGGCTGTCAGTTGATTGTAGGGTTAGCTTCACTGCACAGCTGCTCCCACATTTTGTTTCATCCCACATTTAGTGCACTCACCCACAACGTCATTCACCTGCAACACTTTTCCCATACAGGAGAAGCAACTGCGATAAAAGTCGACTGAAGACACACCACAAACCTCCCCTCGATTGACCTTCTAAGAAACCGAAGTTCCTTCATAGTCCTCATCAGAGAGCTCCACAACATCCCCTAGATCGTCCACCTCCTCTACTGAGGATGCTTCTGAGAGGGAGACGTACTTGATGTTGTTGTACGATCGAACAGTCACATTGACAAATCTATACGTCTTCTCAAAAACGAGCGAACCAGCACTGTCTTCCCATGCATACAACAATGCGGCATGTACCACAGCTGTCTGAAATTGTGCAGTCTTGTTTGGTTATTGTCTCAGAACGATTCTTGGCTGAAACCTTCACTGCTTACTGAACCTCCACAACTTTCCCGATCACTGTGATATGCTGGTTCAATGCTATGTTTTCGACTTCAGCCAGTGATTCCACACAAACTGTAGCAAAGTTTAGCTCTCCAGCAAAAAGGAGGAAGATTGAACCTCCGGAAGTAGGCATTAGTGAATTCAGTGGTAGCTGCAGCAGTGCTACGGTGCATATGGAGTAGTGCTGGAGTTGTCTCCAGTTAAGGAGAGCAGAAAGAATAGTAGCATGAAGTATTTTCATGGGAAAGTATCCGATGGAAAGAAGACCGTACGAATGGTGTGCTTTGCACCAAACTTAAGACCACCGTTAGATGTCTACAGAGAGAAAGAAAAAAAACGTGGCTGCTCTCGTAGGGTGCTCGATCAAACAAGCAGGCAATGAGTTTGCGGTGCTTCTGTCTGACAAGACCAGTGCTGAAGCGTCAGAAAAGGACTTTATATTGCCAACCAATTTGCAGGAGATCGACAGCAGTGGTAAAGGAGAAATCGCCATTTCATTGATTCTCATTTAACTTCGATATACTGTCAGTTTTTCCAACACCTTAGTATATATTTTTTGTTTGAACGTATTCATCTCAACCCCAACGAACCTAAGGAGACTGTAAGTTTGGAATTGTTGTCACTTGCTTGTTGACCTGTAATTGGCTTAATGGCACACACACATGTCTGACTGGTCAGCACTGTATGCTAATTGCTGGGTGTGTCTGCTACATTTATCTGTATCTACTGGTCCTATATTGTAGGGTTCTTCCCTTAGTGACGTAATAACACAAAGCCTGTGTGCTGGGAATTCAAAATACATTCTGCAAGTGTGCTGGAAAATCAAAATACATACATTTTACAAAGTCTATGTGCTGGAAGTTCAAAATACATGATTGTGTTGGAAATACGCATAATGCCTATATTTACAAACTCGACAACAGTCCAATATATTCCATGTCCTTTGTCTTTGTAATCTGATTACCGCTGGTAATATTTTTCCAAACGTTGTTTTTCCTGAATTCCACTCTCTTTTCTCATTTCTTCCCTGACCCTTTCTTCGATCTTCACCCTCTCCCGTACCTCAGCCTCCATTCTGTCTTTTCTTTCCTTTTCCATTTCCTCATCTCATCATCTGCCTCTCTCTCCCACGCCCTCACCCTCCTCTTCAAGGCTCTCACCTCTCCTTCCAAATTTGCTACCTGCTTACGTTGTTCATCTATTTATTGTTGTACTTTGTCTGTCTCCTTCCTTCTTTCATCCACTTCTCTCTCTTTCTTTCTAAGCACACTTTCTTTCAAATCTTTTTCTGCAATCGCTCTGTCCATTTCAAATTTTTTTTGGTCCAGCACCAGGTCTTTTCTGCTAAGGTCTATTTCTTTAAAATCGAGTCTTCTTTCTTTTGATGCCAACTTTCAGCATCGTAAAACACATCACAGCAGCTCGTAGATTCCACCATCCTCCTCTAATAGTATATGCTGCTGGCAGATTTTGGCACACAACAAGTCATTGGTATGTACATAGCTACTCATAATGATAGGCTCAGATGATAGCTAAATAGTACACGATGTAATTCACATCTAAAGTGTGGAGCTATACCATCTTTGTGTCTGGCAATGCAGGTGGAACTAGTAATAATTATATTCCCCCCAACGCCAGCTGGCTATACCCATTGTTTATGTCCTGAATATGTATCATCGCTGTGGTGGAACTGACAGCCAGCCAATTACATCTCGGCCAACACCAGCTACATGCCTATATACCGTCTTTGTGTCTGAGAATACAGGCGGAACTAGTAATAATTATATCACCCCAACACCAGCTGGCTATACCCACCATTGTTTATGTCCTGAATATATATCATTTGCTTTGGATAGCCAATTACATCTGGGCCAACTCCAGCTACATGCCTATACCATCTTTGTGTCTGGAATACTGGTGGAACTAGTAATAATTATATCCCACTAATGCCAGTTGGCTATACCATGTCCTGAATATGTATCATTCGCTGTGGTGGAACTGATCTCTATACCATCTTTGTGTCTGGGAATATGTCCTATTCAGTTGATAAAACACGTGGAACTAATAACCACCAACGCCAGCTGCCTATACCATTGTTTACGTCCTGAATATGTATATCATTTGCTGTGGCAGTACCGCAGTAGCCAATAGACCATATTCAGGTAGCATTTTTACTTCCATGGCAACGACAGTTCCTTGCATGTAATACAAAAAGGTCATCTTTCAAATTTGAAGTAAACTGGACATTAAACGCAGTAGATATGACCTCGTATGAGCGATTTGCTCCGGAGGCACCTCCAGTGCAAATCCTATATAAAATGTGTATACGCTTATGAGGTAATATCTACTCCATATAATGTCCTATTTACTTTAAATTTAAAAGATGACCTTTCTGTGTGATAAACATTACATGCAAGGAACTATTGTTGCCATGGCAGCAAAGTCATACATCCTCTGGTCAAATCTGAAAACAAGTACACCACCTACATGACTATAATTTATTATTGTTTTACTCCTGAATATGTATCAATCATTTGAGTGGATGTACGATGCTCGATTAGGCTCGCCCCTCGATGATTCCCAGCATCTTACTAGTATTATGTGCAAAAGGGTGTGTCCTATCTACTAGGTCAGCCCTAGGCCTGAGTTCATTCTCCATGTTCTTCAAACATCTACATCTATCTGCCCCACACATAGTATCCCTTTGTACATAGATGTAAACCTGCATTAAATTGGGGCACAGGTAAGGTGTAACCACAGTGTGAAGCTTCCTAACACCAGCTTGAACGAATGTTTTCCTGTACTGCCCTCCATGGCCTTGCAGCTTGTGTGGCTTCCATGAACATTGTTTTACAGGGCATGGTGTTCATTCATGCATATGAAATCAGCTATTCATGCAGGTGTGCTATGTAAGCCTGCTTTATGGATGCAGTGGAACCATGAATTACTGCACTTAACAGATAGCTATTAGCTAAGAGGATTATAGGCAGCTGTGGGGCTGCCTATTCAATACGTGGTGGTAAAGCAGAGGAGGTTGTGCCCCAAACGCAGGTTAGGACCTTTGGAGAGACGCTTGCACCTAGCCTGCTCTCTTTCGCGGAAGTCCATACCCTGATCTGTAATGCTTGGAGGGTTAGCTGAAGGACAGGGAGGTGTAGCCTCCCGTCCTGGTTCCACCTAGCTCTGCTTTTTCACACTGAGCTAGTGAATGCATGAGTTGCACAGCTCATTATAAGCGGAGGGAGGGAATAGACTCCTCTATGGGTGGGAAAATCAGGAGGACTTGCCAATTCACCCAGTCGCTAGAATTTGGCTGACTGATAAAAAGCACGCAAGTCGTGTGAGCTGGCTTTTTGATATCTCGTGATAGTCCATGCTGCGTAGGTTTGTTAATAATGATAGGTGCACACCCATCTGCTGTTAACTCGCTTTAACCACCGCTAAAGCTCATATAAACATATAACTGACTCAGCTGCTTATTCGATTAGACTATATTGTATACTAGCCTACTATATAATCCACTAGCTATATGTGCAAGTCACAAATAAGTGTGTTGGCCTTCATATATATATATATTTGCTACTCTTTAATGGACCCTCTGTAGCTACCAGAGTCAGTCGAGGACCAGCAGGTAAGCCTACCAGCTTGTATAGGAACCTACCCTATGTTATGTTGAAATTAATATAGTCGCTGTGTACAAATGTGTTAGCAATTAATGCATGCCCATCTCATATAGGCCTGAGCTAGTTCACACCACTTTCTAATACGCTATCATGCATATCATATTCCTGAACCCATTATTCAGTTTGAATATAGGGGAAGTCTCTACTGTTGCAAAATTAAACTTATGAGCCAAATTTATTCTGTAACATTCACACATTATTTATAGCGCAAAATAAAAGAGAAGGCATACACCATCCTAACTTTTTACATAATCTGGTATAATTATAACAATCTTGCATGTATCCATGTCACGATCAGTGTAAGCCTCCAAACATTTAATTTACTGCAAACCATTGACAGTTCAAAATTAAGTTACTGTAAAGCTACAGGTCTTGACCTTCTTCCATTAGAGTACATTGCTTCATGTATCAGGTCATACTTGTAATTGTATAAAGAAATGTTAGGCAACTATTAACAAGGGTATAACTACTTTTCTCAGGCACAAGGCTATATTTAAGTGTGTGGAAGGGGAGCCTGGCAATGAAGCTAGCATAAAATATACACTCATTCGTATTAGATTTCTCTGATAACCAACTACAAAGGGCTATCAATGCTATAGCCACTAGTTTCTTGCAGAGCGAGGGCACATCAATCTCCATAGATGATAGAGTGACAAACAAATTATACTGCGTGACAGCTGTTTCAGCCTTACGGCCTCATCAGGTACAGATTGTATGATCACTAAATCAATTACAGAATGCAATCAAGCAGAGCTGGAACCAAACTGCAGACTGTATTTTGCTGGTAGCTAAGTGTGCTTGATCTTGACCATTGTATGAGCACTGAGCCGCCTTTTGTCCACCGCCTCTCAAAACCCTTTGGTGCATGAGCTATTGGGCTATAGCCACTTTGCGAGAGTATGGATGGAGGTGTGGCTTCTGCTTATGAATATACTGATGATTGCTAGGCAACTATCTTAATAATAATATGCAGCAGCTGTTTTCAACAAAACCCTTGCTAGTACACCTCCTCATTACTGTACTGGCATAGCAACAGTTGTGCATTATCAGTCAGTTTCGGGCCATTCTTATATGGGTCTACTTATCGTATGGTGGTAACCCTGGTTATGGACATGTAGAAATAGCTAATATGTGTACATGTAAATGAGGCTACAGTGAATTATACGCCAGCCTTGAACTTAATAAAATATAAAGATGACAGCTGTTACTGTGCAGAATTTTTGGATGCACAGAATGAAGAGAGTAAATTAACTTTGAGAATATTTCAAAGAACATCACAAAGCCCATTTTCGTAATTTTGGTTGTACGATTATTTTGGAAAAAATTGCTTTGGTATGCTATGAATATTGTTCTTCCATTTGTAGGTTGTACCTGGCCAAAAATTCCGCAGAGATAATATTTGCTGATTATATTACAGCCTGCTGCTGTGATGATGACATAATAGCTGCCTACAAATAGCCGTGCATTTACGTATGAAGTTGGAAGTTTTTATGCAATATGATAGCTCAGAAGTAATTCTATAAGATAACTAAACATAATAGTAAAATTTAATATTTGCGCATGCCAAGAAGCCTGCTCTGAGTTATACTTTTTTATGTATATCAGATTACCGTAGCATTGACAATTTCCATGACACAAAGCCATTATTATGTTATTTGTGTAATACAAAAATTTAATTACCTGCATGATTTGTATTGACTGAGCATACACTCCTGCTTGGGTGTCTCTGAACACGGGGCTGGATTCTCCACTGTAATGTGGGAATAAATTATCGAATTAGAATGTGGGACTGGAATACCGGTATGGAACTAGAATAGTGTATTTGCTGTTGAACCAATGTCAGCATATCAAACCATTAACAGTTACTAAATTACCAGGAACTGTAAATACAGGTAAGGCACAGTGTCTTTAGAGTATCTGCACTCTCCAGACTTCCAGCGCTGATGCTAGACGTCCGACTGCATATGCATATAGGTTGCTTTGCGAAGGTTTGCATATGTCAGCTTCAAGTAGCTGCTGCGTATAAAATTACCCCATCAAAAATGTCATAGTATTGTTGCTTGATTCATGAAGCCAGAGTTAAAAGATGTTTGTGAATTGAAGTATATTATTTCAAGAAATTAGATTAGGCACATTGTTACATTATCAGTTCCTGCAATTGTACCTCGCAGCTGGTATCAGTTCCTGCAAGTTTACCTTACTTCTATTATCAGTTCCTGTAAGTTTACCTTACCGTAATCTTCGGAATTAAAGTACGTCCATATGATGGGTGATGAACTTATTAAGTGGCTCTTCAAGAAGGGGTATGCTGACATTGGTTCAGGAACCAATACACTATGCCAGTCCCACATTCTAATCTAGTTCCATATATTTTCCAGTCACATATTCCAGGGGTACGAGACACCTGCTTGTCAACTTTTAACAGTATCTGTTGCTTGACAACTATATTGTGGCAGAAATGGATGATGGATTCCCTCTTCCTTCTAACAAAATTGGCTAGCTGCAGTAATGTCAAAGAGGTGTGCAGGTTGCCAGGTTCCCTATTTGTGCGGGTGTACAATCACGTTGCTGACCTGCCGAATATAGTGTGGCTTCATTATCGGTCAGTAAGTACAGATAACCTTGTACCATAGTGAGTGGGCGTATGAAAGGCGCCGCCACAGTGCACAAATCCCATGTACAGAAGCGGAACCTTTGAAGCCAGGGTACATCCATGTACCCTAGGGTACATGAGGGTTGCTAGGCTACTGAGGTTTCTTCTCATAACTGTGAAATTAATTATCTACAAAAACATTTTCAAAGCGCAATTAGTGGTGCACTATAGCACAAGTCATCTGTACCATGGGTTTCTACTGTACATGGGGTTTGTACCCTGAGTGCAGTTTTATGTATTCCCAATAATTGAAATACTAGGTTCCGCGCTTATGTGTGCGTGGGCGTTCGTCAAATTCTGCTATAAAAGGCGAGTTATTTGTACTGCGTTGCTATTGGTTTTGCAATTAAATTCTAGCAACATGGCTCGACAGTTTTGCCAGCAAACGACTCTTCTTGGGAAAGTGACCGAGCTCCACCCAAAGGAAGGTTGTTTCAAGCTACGTGCTCGCAGTGGAGACGAATTCTATTCGTATGTTAATACGGAGACGTGGTACCGCCCGCTTCCACACCTGCACGGTAGCTATGACCACTATGGCACACCCGAAGACTTCGACGGCACCCCCGAAGCCAAGATCCAGAAGTACCTCGCTCTGGGCATACTTGTCCTCGTCGAAGGGGTTCACCACCGAGACCACACGAAGAGACGCCTTGAAGTGAGAACCCTTTACCTGTTGTACAGCCAGAATGGCAAGCTGATCTCAGAGACCCGGGGCTGCTACATGTTCGAAGATCCGCGCTGGTGGACAGACCTCATCGGCGCAAAGGGAAACCGCTGGTTCGAGACATTTTTTGCTGACGGCAAAATCGACTTCAACCGCTATCGCACGGAGCTCAACATAACCTACCAGCCAAAGAGCGAAATGCAAGAAGTCGCAACTCTCTCGCGTTTGTTGTACGGCTTTGCGGTCACCTACCAGCTAACGGGCAGGGAGAAATACCTGGACGCTCTTCGCGCAGGTGTCCTATACCAGCGAAACACTTTCCGAGTGTCGCTACCCGACGGAAAATCTGTGCTCTGGGCCTCCTACTACGACGGCACTACCCTCCACCTACCGTCCAACAACGGAGACGACAACGGAACGATTCCGCTTTACGAGCAGGTCTACGCCCTGGCAGGACTAACCATGTACTACCGCATAACTGGAGACTTGGAGACCCTGCATGACATCCTGGCTACGGTGGATACATTCGACGCTTACTTCTTGGACAAGAGTCATCATGGCAACTACTTCTCCCATCTCCATCCGGATACACTATCGCCAGTGGACGAGTCGCTCGGAATAAATCATGCCCGCAAAAACTGGAACTCGGTGGGTGACCACGTTCCTGCCTACCTGATCAACCTTCTCTGTGCCTTGTCTGGAAAACAAGCATACAAGGACAAGTACGATCGCCTCCATGATATGCTCCTAGTCATCACTCGCGACATCGTGAATCGCTTTCCGGCTACGGACGGTAGTCAGCTGGTTTTTGAACGCTTTCTCCGTGATTGGACCCCCGAGCTGACCTACAGCTGGCAACAAGACCGTGGTATTGTAGGCCACAATCTCAAGATTGCCTGGAATCTCACGCGTGTCGCTTTCTACCTGGAAACTTGCAAGGGTAAAGACGCCGATGATCTACGCAAGTCTTCCCTCGAGCTCGCAAGGAAGCTTGCTATCGCGATGGATGACATAGGGGGGGTTGACAGGTTCAGGGGTGGCTGTCTGGATGCACTAGAGCGCAACCCAACCAATGGTTTCGATCTGATGTTCCCCTGGATGAGCACCAAAGATTTCTGGCAGCAGGAACAAGGCATTCTCGCGTACCTCATCCAGATGGGGACAGCTCAGGGCAGTCGCGCTGACTATGAAAACTTCAGGGAGCTTGCAGCAGCCATGTCTGCCTTCTACTGTGCCTTTTTCTTGGACCTCGACCGTGGCGGTGTGCACTTTCGAGTCACAGAAATTGGAGTCCCAATTTTGAGTGGTATGTACGGTGATAAAGGAGGTCATGCCAAGTCTGGATACCACATTTTTGAGCTATGCTACTTAGCACACATCTATACGCTGATGTACAACAACCCAGCTCCATTCACACTGTACTACTCCCCGATAGTGCCAGCTAATGGCAAGCTCCACCTGGCTGTTGCTCCAGATTTCCTCCCCCCACACTCCATCGATTTTTCCAAATCTCGTGTGGTCATAGTTGGCAAAGGGTTGCACAAACCCATCACCAGCACACTCGATGACTTCAATGTGGAGATTGACCTGCCTAAAAAGTTAGGAGGAACCAACGTCGTCGTTCAGGTGACTCTACAGCCTACAATGGCAATTCCAAAACCAGACGCACCGATTTCCATCACAAAAGGGAAGTTTGCTATCGTACTTGAATCACACTATGATGAGAAAGAAATCGAAGTTCTGGACAGAAGGCTTAAGAAGGAGGGTTATGACTATGAATACATCTCAACACTGTGGGGCCAAGACTATCTCGAGTTCCAGGGCAACGAGTGCCAGGACCCTCTCCGTGTGTACAAGGACATCGACAGAGTAAATATCGATGACTATGTCTGTTTCGTTTTCATTGGGGCTTACTGCATGGACCGTCTCTACTATCAGGAAAATCCACGAAAAGGCCAACCGAATCAGAGCCCAGTGGTGAAGCTCATCCGTAAGCTAGCCAAAGCCGAGAAAATTTGTGCCACTATCTGCCACTCCTTGTGGGCTTTTGCCTGCGCTCCCGAAGTCCTCAAGGGAATGAAGGTAACGTGTGCCCATAACCTTGTCGATAGCGTCAGAAATGCAGGAGGCGTTATCATGTACCAACCCGATGCTACTGGCACAGTTTCAACCTACGAACACAAGTGGTTGGTCTCAGCTCGCCACGGTGGCGATACAGATGAGATTCTGGATCTTCTTTTTGCGAAACTACGCAAAGAACGGAAGGCTTAACATTTGAACTGAGGAACTGAGGAACTATTTCAAACTTGACATTATACTCTTGCTTTCCAATTGAATGACTGCATGATTACATTCTAAATAGATGGCTCAGTGCTTAATGTAATTGTTGTACTTGTGTCTCCATTTATATACCCTGCAGTAACAATTTTCTTATAACTTCACAGTGAAGCAAAAAAACGAATGACTTCAGAGTGAACTGACTTCAAATTTTTCATCTGCCATGGCTCAGTGCTTAACATAATTGTTGTACTTGTGTCTCCATTTGTATACCCTGCAATAACAATTTTCTTAACTTCATAGTGAAGCAAAAAAATTAATGAATGACTTCAGAGTGGAATGACTTCAAATTTTTCATCTGCCAAGTATCTGATCAGTTAGTTAACTGTCCGAGGGGTTCCTTCAGTATATCTGTAGTAATAACCGTGATACAGTAAAAACAGCATGTGGATACGGGAATTATTGTATGAAGAGAATAAGGTCTGTATTAGCTAGCGTCCATGCATGCCCCAGATATATATCGAAAGCAGTCAACGGAGTATATATACCAAATATGTGTTCTGGAGTAGCAAAGTTACCAGGAAAATTGATCTTGAACTGGTACAAACGACTATTATAATCACTGTCTCCTGGCAATAGTAAGCCCCAAGTCACTATCTCTTGGACTTCACTCTCCCCCCCCGTCAATATTTATTGTGCCTGTCTCCTGGCAAAAAGTATCATTGTTCTGTGGGATCCACCGGGAGAATTTAGAACCATCCTGGCAAATATGCTTGTGATAGATGTATCTGCCTGTCAAGAACAGATTTTTTTATTTTTCATGTGTTGACGCATATTATATTACTAGCTATATGTCCTTGATCGTAGGCGTTGTGGTAACTGAAGCATAGTATTTTGCAATTGTAAGAGCATATTAAATAGTAATTTCAAAAACATTTTGAGTTGTAGGCCGCTCGTGCCATTTGGTTTGATGGAAGGTCATAAGAAGTCAATGTTACAGTATTAAATCGTAAACCACTGCAGATGCAACTGTTACAGTAGCAAATGCCTCTTGATAGGTGTGTTCTGTACATGATTAGGGAGTTGTCCACAAAAATTATTTTAGTAATGTCTACCATAGACTAACCACTCAACATGTAGCTAACTGATCAAGTCCATGCGCTTGTTAGCTCACCTCAGTTGAGTGGTTAGTCTATGGTAGTCATTAGCTAAATAATTATTGTGGACAACTCCCTAGTGAATTAATGCACAAACTGGAATATGATATTGTCAATCTGTATATAGCATGACTTTTGTAAACTAGGGAGTTTCCCAAGTAGTATTGTACATGTACACAGGAAGTATTCACATGCAACGCTGTAGGGAGTATTATACTATTAATGATTTTGTGTAGTATGAAATTTGTACATATAGGGTGTACATATAGGGCGTACGTATTAGAGAGGTGTACAATTATCTCTAACCCTAAGGTATACTATAGTCATCTAAGTCATACATGCAGATATATAATTGATACTAAGCGACAAAAAAGATGCTGGCTAAGAACTGTGGAACCTTAGAATAAAACTTTTACAATAATAATAGTGTTACTATTACATCACTTAGCTAATAGCATCACTTAATATTAAGTGGTGTAGTAGTTAACACGAGAGGTCAATGTTACATTATTAAGTCGTAAACCACTGCAGATGCAACCCTTACAGTAGCAAGTGCTTCTTAATAGGTGTGTAGTCTGTACATTAATTGACTAGGGAGTTGTCCACAATAATTAATTTGCTAATGACTACCATAGACTAACCAGTAGCTAACTGGCCCCCCTACCAGCCTCTAGGCATTTCAAAGTCGGGACTAAGCTTCCCTCCCTTTTGTTTGAAGTCCGGTTTTAAAGGGTATCTCTATATACTAGCCTTGTCCCCAGGCTCCATTCTACAGCTTTTTTTCACATGTACATGTAATGGAAAACACCTCTGCAGCTTTAGTTTGAGATGAGCTACCAAGTGTAGCTCATCAGTTACATGTTGAGTTGCTCATCTCAGTCACATGTTGAGTGGTATAGTCTATGGTAGTCATTAGCAAAATAATTATTGTGGACAACTCCCTAATTAATTAATGTACAGACTGGAATATGACATTGTCAGTGTCAGACTTCGTGCAGCATGACTTTTGTAAACTGGGAGTTACCCAAATAATGCAGAGTATTGTACGTGTACACAGGCAAATAACTAAGCATTCACATGCAACACTGTAGTGAGTTTGCAATTGCTCTGTGCACTGGAATACCATGCTATCAATGATTTTGTGCAGTATGAATTTTGCAACTATAGGGCATACTAGAGAGTTGTAAATTAAGGTATACTATAGGGCGATAGACTAAGTCAAATATGCAAGTGTATAGTGTGATACTAAGCAGCAAAAAAGATCCCAAATTTTATAATAGAACCTTAGCCTTTGCAATAATAATAGTGTTACTACTACATCACTTAGCTAATGACGTCACTTAATATTAAGTGATGTAGTAGTTAACACAGGAAGTCAATGTTACAGTATTTAGTTGTAAACTACTGCGGATGCAACTGTTACAGTAGTAATTGCTTCTTAATAGTTGTGTTCTGTACATTAATTGACTAGGGAGTTGTCCACAATAATTATTTTGCTAATGACTACCATAGACTATCAATATGCAGATAACTGAGACGTCCTACCAAGCGTAGCTCATCTCAGTTACATGTTGAGTAGTTCATCTCAATCACATTTTGAGTGGTTAGTCTATGCATAATAATAATTATTGTCCCAGACTGGAATATGGCATTGTCAATCTCAGACTTTGCGTAGCATGACTTTTGTAAATTAGGGAGTTGCCCAAGTAGTATTGTACATGTACACAGGCAAATGAGTAAGCATTCACATGCAACACTGTGGTGAGTTTGCAATTGCTCTGTGCACTGTTACAGTAGCTAATATCACGCTATCAATGATTAAATTGTGTAGTATGAATTTTGTAACTGTAAAGTTTTATAATTACCTAACCCTAAGGTAGAGAGATAGTCATATATGCAAGTGTATAGTCTAAGACTGGTACTAAGCAATAAAAAGATCCTAGAACTATGAAACTTTAGAATAAACACCTTTGCAATAATAATGGTGTTACTACTACATCACATAATAACATCACTTTACATTAAGTGATGTAGTAGTTAACACCATATTATTGCAAAGGCTTTATTCAAAGGTTCTATGGTTCTAGCATCTTTTTTATTGCTTAGTACCAGACTAGCTATACACTTCAAGTATTCTGCATACCGGTATAGTATGACTAATCATTAACAGCATTTTTGCATTACTATGTATTATAGTTGGACAACTCCCTACCTTAAGTAACACATCCTGTAGTTACCATATTATTCTTACTACACAAAATCATTGACAGCATCATATTCCAGTGCACAGAGCAATTGCTAACTTACTACAGTGTTGCAAGTGAGTGTTTAGACATTTGCATATCTACAATATTTGCATTTAGCAAGCTACTGTGCATTGTTTGGGTACCTCCCTGATTTATAAAAGTCATGCTACACAAAATTACTGACAATGTCATATTCCAGTGCATGGAGCACTTGGTAGCTCACCTCAGTTACATGTGGAGTGGTTAGTCTATGATAGTCATTAGCATAATCAAATTATTTTGGACAACTCCCTAGTTAATTAATGTACGGAACACAACTATTAAGAAGCATTTGCTACATTTGCATCTGTATAGTGGTTTATATAGAACCAGCCATGTATGCATGGGGTGAAAATAAAATGTAAAAAAGGTAACACATTTTGGAAGAAGAATATATACATAATTATACATGCAGGCACATGTTGACTTTGAGAGAAATTGCCTTAAATCAAGGGCAGCATTCACTTAGAATGTAATGCTCAGTAATTTTAATCCAAACATGCCACAGTCGAATGAACAATTGCACATTGTACAGCCAATTGCTTAATTGGCTATAGGTAGTCAAGTGCAGTATGAAGCTTAAAGTTACAGTGATACAGCAGAGCTGTAGGCAGCATCCATGCAGCTTTCAAAGCTAGCTGGATGCTGAAATTTGAGTTTTAATCAGCTATAATAATTGACCAATAATAATTGACCATACTTAACATGTAGGCAACCCAAGTAATCATGATTACATGTATTTGGGATTTCAGTGTTGCCTATAGTATTGATCATAATTATGCCAAGACTCTATACTATTGCATGCACAGCAGCTGCAACATTGCAAGAAGCTCTTTGAGAGTAATGCTGTACCTCTGACGCAAACTGTCCAGAACCTGCTTGTAGCCTGTCCTTCTGTGTGCCGTCAGTAGTACATGACATTTAAGTCGCAACTTCCTCTAAAACAAAGACAGCCTTGTTAGCTAATAGCATTAATAAGTGAAGTCCACCTCATCATAGTCTCCAACCATTACGTGAAAAGTAACGGGGTCTGGTCAATCTCCCATCACCGTAGCATGCACAACACGATATTGCTGGTGTGCTAAAATTGGCTTTTAGGTTGGTTATATGTACATAGCATCATGACATCACATGTAGCTACGTATTAACAACTACCACAAGGATAGCTAGTAAGACTTAGCTAGCATGTAGCTACACACCTCAATTTTTGTTTCCACAGTAATACCCACATGCACCCTACTGCTGACTGTGTAATTCAAATGCCATAATATTATATGCAAAAATTGAATCAGAACCTGTCCTGTTCTTTACGCGAGCGTCTGGTATGTGAAACTAGCTAGCTACCCATCCAACCATGATATGGAAGGATCTGCCACACCACAGCGTTACAGGGCGAAAATGACTATTCACAGTCTCTGCTTCATGTGGACAGTTTGCCAGTAATATTCTTCTTTGTAAATGGAAACTCACTCCCAGGATAGGGGGGCATTTCATGGAACCACATCGTTGTGCACGTGTGTAGCAGCCACCATTAAAGTAAATTACATCCAATCTCACACCAAAATTGCTTTTGTACACCTTCCTTCAGCTGTTTGAGAAACATTTCCTCTGGTCTTCCCCACACAAACAAAACACAAAATTAACTAACCCTGGTCATGGACACCCTGGACAGAGGCATGGTTACCTCTCCATCTTGTCAACGAATGCCGCATGAAAAATGCCATGGGCTTGCCCTCAAACAACTGCAATTTACATTTAGGGTTATAAAGTGTCTGACGATCTAGCTGGCAGGCTGGCTAGTTAGCTATTGTAGAGCACGCAGCCACTTTGTTGAATATAATAATTATGAGCTTTCAATAGGTCAGTACATAATAGCAAGTAGCCATTTTGTTTTGTGGGTGTGTGTTTGACCTTTTTCTTGTATTTTGTGGGTGGACGTGCCTCCTGCATGCCGTGTGCCACGCCCAGCAATTCTCGCGAAGCGAGAAAATCCCTGCACATTGTGTATCACTAGTAGTTTATGTCGAACTCAATCCAGAAGGAGACGCTACTGCTGTCAGATTGCACAGAAATTTATACATGAAATATACTTGGAGGAAATTCACTATTAGAAGTTGAAGCTGTGGGATTTCAATATTAGTGAGTTGAATATGAAGCCTATAAATGTTCTAGAGATACACCTAGCCTTGTGCTCAACTCTATTTGCTTGTAGAATTTTCTTCCTACAAACAAGGAAAACTGCTGGGATGGCTGGGAATAAGACTACCAGATACCCTTATAAAGAGATAGTTTTGCGAACCAGATGTGCAAGATATAGCGTCCGATCAAATTCCCTATCTCTTGTATAAACACCCTACACCATGATTTTTGTGGTGTGCTTATTCCATCATGCATATAATTATTGTTGCATAGAGCTGTAGTGTGCAATATTAGGCTGCTGTTCAATGTAAAAATGTGTAGTTTATTCTGAAGGGGAGTTTATCCAGAAGAGAAAGTAGATTTGTTGTTTTATACATACAGTATGGTATGTCAAGCATACATTATTGTGTGCAGGAAAGTGACATAATAACATAATGGTGAATGGATACCGCTTTGCACACATGTAGTCCCCCCCCCCCACCCACCCAAACCATTCATTCTTTCCTTTTAAAATGGCAATAAACCTGTACAATAGTACACTTGTAATGTCAAATGCCGCATGATCTTTATTTAGTGGAACCAGGGGTGCTGGCAACACATTATACAGTGCATGAGTCATGGATCATGGATAATAACGTAGCTACATTGGGCACTGTTAACGCTCCATGTATTCTTCATAGACAGCCATTAGCCCCTTCACTCATGCAATGGCAGGTATTTCTGGCCCAGGAAGACCGTCTTTGGTGCCATTATATACCAAGTACGTGTCTGCTACAGCCTCGTTCCTAGTCTCAATGCACTCTCAATGTGGGGGGGGGGGGGGTCATGACCCTGCTATATATCTGATTTCCAAATACATGGCAAACTCCTCCAGCTTCTACGAGATTTTACAAGACATTATTGCTTTCATAAAACTTTTCTGGGCTGCACATAGATCAAAGCCCATGTATTATGCAACTGCATGTGCCATTCAGTTTGTGAATGTCTTTGACAATCATGGCCCACTGTATACATTTGTATAAATCTGAATGTGTAAATGTTCTGATCATGCAGAATTGTCGAGAACCCATAATTAAAAGTATACTAGCTTTACCCAACCTTTGTGGCTACAATTTTCCATTATGTACAAGTAATAATCACAGCATTGTACACAAGTAACAGCATCGTATATGCATAATTATTGGATTATTTATCACAAATGCTACACCAAAAGGCTAGTCAAAGTAGTCAAAATAACAGTTACTATACATTCATACTCACTACTCCACTATATGGTATAATCTATCCTTCACGTGTCTGTCTATCCTGGTATTGTATGGTGTATTCCCACATGGCAACAGTCTGGGCAAGGGTGATACTGTCAGGGAATTCTTCAGCAAAACGAGGGATGGGGGTCAGGTTGTTGCGCTCAAGGAAGGCGTCAAGTGTGTCCACCAACCTGTAATAAGAGTACTGTTACTAAAAATCGATCTGGTTTTCGTCATCTTCATTGAGTTTGAGGAGTAACAAAGTTTGCATGACCATGATTAAGTGCTATCTATAGCATGAACTTACGGGAAGTCACTCTCATTATCAGGACAATGCTTCACGTGGGTCTCAATGAACTCGTACAGTGTCCCCAGTAGGTGGTCCAGGTTGAAAGACCCGAGACAGCGGTCTAGGGCCGTTGTCTGGCTCTCTTCTCCTTCACTTATAAGCTCCTTTGAAAGCTCAGCCCTGACAGAGTCAAATGGATCCTGAAGTGAGAGCAAGAAGGTGGAAAATATGTGATAAAAAGGAGTGGGAACAGGCCCATTGCTTGAATGTTATTCCACAGTAAACTAAGCTTTATCTATGCATCATGTATTCTTCACTCACCTGGCCAGAGAGTACCAACTGTCGAGCTAGCTCTACAGAAAGTGTCTCCCAAAGAGAGAGGATATGGCCCAGTGTGCAGTGCTCCTGAGCCTAAAAATACATTCAAGTTATCCACATGTACATGTAGCAGATGTTGTATTTATTTCCTACCTTCTTAGAAAAGGATTTCTTCTTCATTCGCAGAGCACGTGTGATGTACTCCTTAAGTTGTCGGTCAGCCTTTCCCCCGCCAGACGAGAGAAATCCTATCACAATATCCACTACATCTAGAGCCTCTCGGATGCGGTCCACAGAGCGTAGCTCTTGGATAATTTCTTGCTGTACTCGTGAATCCAGTTGAATCTATAGTAATGATGTCATTACAGAGTCACTGTGAATGCAATTCTCTCTGATCTGATGAGTAACTTACCTGGGGTTCAACCTTCTTCCTAACTGCAGCAAAAGTGGCAGCAGTGTAGATGTCCTTTTTGTATACCACTTGAGGGATATTGGATTGAATGAGTGGCTTGCCATGAATGAACCTCCCAAGAATGTCCTTCTCCAGAGCTGGCCAGTCATAGCTGACATCCTGCCCTTTTCCTACCTCAAGGGAGTAACGGCAGTGTGAGAGGATGATAGAGGGCAACTGGTGTTCGTAGATTAGCAGGTGGCAGTCATGGATGTAAGGAAGAGGTACAGGTTTACTCCACCATGTCACACTGGACTTGCTGTTGAATATGAGAGAAGAGACTGTCATGTTAAATTTCTCTAATCATATTTGGTATACAAGAAACACCTCGTTTCCTGCTCTGTGACAATCCCTCTGCACCCCTCAATGAAGTTGTTATGAACTAGCACAAGGAAGTCGACCAGTGCAGTGGTGCAGGCCCCTGCCCCTGTAGTGGTTGGGATAAGGTACTCCAGGAGAGTGTTCTCTGTTATGGCTGGGAGGAGGTGGACTTCATCTATTCGCAGTCGAGCTGTGTGTACATGTAATTGTGTCTGTAGCCAACTAATACATACAATATGATCAATGGACACTTTTCCACTACAATATAATTGGGGGAAAAGTAGGCTATAAATGGAGAAATATGTGAAAACATACATGTTTTGTGCTTTCAAGTATGCTTGATACATATAACCACAAAAAAACATGTTTCCCTCCATTTAGTGTCCACTTTTTCCCCATTACATCGTAGCGGAAATGGGTCTATTATAGTCAATTGGTTACGTAGTATAAATATGAACTTGCACGTAGCTATGTAGCTATGTATGTATGTATGTATGTATGTATGTATGCATATATGATTGATGTATGTTATCAAGGTACAGAGTTAACATTGGACCCACCATGGTCCCTCAGCTGGTCTCCCACAAGCTGCCATGCCTTCTGCAGGCTTTCCACCATTCCCTGATACTCAATGCGAACATTCTCTGTGATGGAAGATACCCTATACATGTACTCTGTAGAGATTTACAGACCTCCTGCAGATCAGTCTGGACAATGTCTTAAACAACTACGTATGGCCCACTGAAACCATTCGGCCTCAGGCTTTGATCGAGGCTTGTTTAGGCCGGCTATCATGTACCATGGAATCCAGCCACATTAGTAGTACCTATTCAGCACATCATGTTCCACTGCCATGCAAGAGAGGCTCCAAAGCCTATTGGTGTTAATTGATTCTCATGAACTCTTTGGTTGCTTGTTATAGATCTAGTTGGGGTTCCAGGTCCATGAAATAGTAGTGGTGATTCACCAAAAATTAATATGGTGAAACGCAGTAGGAGATGCTACCACTGATCTATCAATGACCTACCACTCTTTATCTCTCTGAAAAACTCCCCAATGGTACTGTGCTTGGCTTTCCTGCGGTCCAGTCGGTGATGGAAACTGTCATAGAGGCGTTGCTGTAGCCTCACAATATCTGGAAGATACTGTGTTGCCCTCAGGAGATGCTCCTGAAGGGAATAGGTTCAAGGAGTACCTATATCATAGCACGACAGGATAAAGTAGACTGCAGACTTCATTATACCCATACATTTTTATTTTAGAGATGACACGCGTTTAGGTAAAGTACTCACATCCTGCAGAAAGTAGTGGAGGATAGGACACTTGCTCTTCTTCCGTTGTTGCTGCAAGGTCTGACTGAGGTGTTCCAAGGTGACCCGAGAGCGGTATGTCCACAGGTGAGGGGTCAGGCTACCCTCTGCTACTCGAACTCTCTCGTACACTAGGTAAAATAGTTGGTCTTGCTCTGAGGAGAAGCAGAAGCCAAAGTAAGTATAATATTATATAACGCATAACAGAATTTAATACCTTGATCATCATCCTTTACAACACAGTCCAGTGCTTTAGTGACATTCTCCTCCACTTTCTGATATGAAAAAATATAAAAAGCTTCATAGAGTCTAGCCTCTTTTTTGACGCTACGTTCAGCACTGTACAAAATATACTGATAATATATCATGCTAATTTGTTCATACTAACTACAACTCAACAGCCTAACTAATGTATTGCTGATTTGCTAAAAAGATTGTAACTGCACCTCAAGAATTGGTTGGATGTAGGTATGGTTGAAAATTTTCTCCCATTCCTGCCTGGCATTTCTGTCGGCCAGAGTACTAACTGTGCTCAAAGTATCAGCTGCATACAAAAAAGTTAAGATGATGTAATTGACATACATACTGACTCCAACACAAATTTAACACATGTACATCGTGGAGGTTGTTGTAAGAGGATGCGCCTGAGTATAAGATGCAGGATGATCGCTGCCTCATCCACACTCTTCCCTGTTGCCCATCCCAGCAGCTGCAAGTCCCTCTCCAGGTGGCGCCAGAAAAACTCAGGGAGCTGAGCTGGGGCAATATGAGGCTTTACTAGTTCAAGTAGACCTTCTGTAGAAGTCTGGAAGGAGGAGAGAAAAAATTGTACTTTTGATATAGCTAAGCATAAAGAATAAATGATATGAGTATGTAGCGAAGTAGCTTGGCAGACATTGGAGCTGTTTTGGTTGCAAGCCATCACAATCTGGCCAGGTTATGTTCATTGTATATTCCAATCTAGAGAGGCCTGCTACAGCTCTGGGGCTTGTAGCATTTATGTATCTTAAAAGAGTGCTTTCCCACTTCTTCACTACGCATAATGCAAAGATCTTTATTCCCCTAATTTAGCCCTTGGGAGCATACCCGGATGCCTGACCTTGAATGGTACACAGTATTGTTCAACATATAAAAGATTAATTGTCTCATCTTTCCACTGCTCAAAGCAAGTACGCTGGCCATCTGATGCAAATGTTGGCCCTAACCTGCTTGTTACAACTGGCCCAAATCAGTGCAGAGTGCATGAGGGCTCTGAAGATGCAGCAGGCAGCTGGGGAAAGGGTTCTCTCTGGAGCAGGAACAGTGCTGCGGCCTTCTGGTTGACCAAGGCAGTGTCCAGTCTGGGTCAGGTCATTCCTAAGGGAAACAAAGCCAGTAACATAGCTACAGGGACAGCACATTTCAATTACACCAATAAACTGACTGTCTGGCATTTCTGTTGTCATGAAGTAGCTGATATTGAGTCCTTCCATGGCCAATTTGACTGCCACATACATTGCAAATGTATTGCTCCGCAGGATTTCCACACTATAATGGGCAATGAACGTTAGCATAAATGTTATTATAAAGATTTTTCATGAGTAGTCCCACCTCGGTGACAAGGTATGGATGTCCCCTTGGGCATTCTAATGAGAGAGCATAATTGAAGATACCATATACATGCCCTTATCCATTGTTAGTGAGTGAGATTAGCAAATATTTACCATAAAACGCTCCTCCTATTGCCCTTCTAACTTCAGCAAGGGAGTCTTCAGGCATTGTTGGCAGATAAGCATTCTGAGGTAGTGTACGATAAGTATATTTATGTACCAGTTGGATTCAGTGTACCATATATGCATGCTTACCACTATGGCTGGCGGATTGTTGAGCATGTTAGTGAAAGGTTTCAGTATGTCCACCCTTTGCATCCACTGGAGAATGGCAGCTGCATGCACCACTATAGCTCCCAGCATTATGTGGAGGGAAGGCTGTCCAGGGGTGACCTTCAGTTGTGCAAGGGGACCCCCCTGTTCATTAGCAATAAGTTCTCTGCCCATCCACTGCAGCTGTACATGGGAGGTACTAAGTTATTATGCGCATATTCTCTTCTCCCATTCACAAGTTTATCCACTTACCTCCGGGGAAAGTACCTTGCATTCAGCAATAAGTTCGCCCAATTTATCCAGCAACTGTCCAATGAAGATATTATATCAAATAAATAGCATTACTAATATAAGTTACTAAGTTATTCATCCATGACTAGATGAGTTGTAGTTGTATAACTTTCAAATAGTAGTTACATTTACTTATGCACAAAATATATATACATAATTCTTCAAGGATTCTCTCAGTTGGCTAGTAGAATTCATGCTGAAGTTCTTCAATTCCAACCTGAAATATTCGTAATGAAGATTTTGACAAGTAGGGTTGGAATTTAAGAACTTTGGCATAAATATACATACATCAGGTAGCAATAGCTTGGAAGGCAGTGTGCTGGCCCGGCTCAAGGTAATTTTCTGATAAAGAGCTAGGAGTAGGAGAGGCGCTTGTTCGGGAGGGAGTTCCTGCAATAGGAAAGGAATACTGTACATTTGCTAGAGTGACTAAATATTGTTATTATTACCTGTAGTGCTTTGGAGAACTGTTCGAATTGCTTCCCAATGATTGCCTCAGTGAAATCCATTCGTAGTGCAGAGTAGGAATGGCCATAAATGACAAATAGGTCTCTTGTCTTTTTTTCCTTTGTTGGTGGCGGAAAGAACCATAGTCAAAACTACTAATTATAATTATAATGATACCTGAAAAAACTAGTCACACACATGCAGAGTGGCTGGCCATGTACTGGGTATAATGTAAAGGTGTGCATCCTTCCTAACCTCACCTCTTCCCCTTGCCTCAGTTCTGGTGGTATCACCCAGTGTTGAACCTCACTCACTTGCTGCAAGCAGTCTGTGCCATACTGCCGCATCAGTAGCTTTAGCAGATACACAATCGGACCAGTTGTGTCACTACCTCCAGTAACATCAATGTGATTGATACTCTTATCAGTGCATAGCATTCTTGTCACCTGTAGTAGTTGGGCAGCAACTACTCCATGACAGTGATCGGAGGCTACTAATTGGATAGCTGTTCCCACTCTTGATATTTGCTTATTGAGCAATTCTGCCACAACTGATAGTCCATAGCGGACTTTTGCAATCCCTTCCAGGAAATCTAGTGGAGGATCCCTTTGGCCATAGGAGGTGCGTGTAAGAGAGTGACCCTCTTCAAGAAATTTGGTTGCACTGGTGAGCCTCTCAAGAAAAGACTGGGACACACACCTCTTGTAGAGGGCGTCCTAAGCAGGAGAGTACAGAAATGAGTGACATCGTAATACTAAAAGTGTTCACTTTCATATGTACCTCAAAGCACTGGACGCAAAGAAGATATAGATTCCTATCAGCTGTCTCCCCAGTGGGCATGGCCTGCCGTGATTTTTTGAAGTAAACCCCAAGGTGAGCCTTCACCAACTCAGTACTGAGTATAGAACACAAACGGGAAGAATGAAGATGGAGGGAGGGGAAATATGGGGGCTTGAGAGAGGAAAAACTATGCAGTGGAGCATGCAGTAGCTACTACTACTGCTAGTGCCAACTTACTTGTGTTCCAACAGCAGCTGTAGTAGGAAGGATCTAATGACAGGAATCTTGTCTCTCACATCCTCCCGGTAGTTAAATTCCCTCGTCTCCATGCCCACTGACTCAAGTTCTTGTCTCTCAGTAAAGACTGTACTGATCAGCATCTGAATCAGTTGCTCCTCAGGTGGCTCCCTTCCCCCAAAGCATAGAGTAGAGACTAGTTCCATGAAGAAGGCACGGCAGCTTCTGCGGATACTAGCTAACTTTTTTGGCTTGTCCCTGCAAAAGTACATAATGCCAAATAAAAGGAGGTGGAATACAATAAAGTCAGCACTTCTTACTTGAATTTACTCTTCTCAAGTTCACTGTCCATTGAATTTAGAAGCTTCTTCACTTTGTCAATTGTACTGGCCTTGAGAAAATCTGGATCACTATTCAAATACTGAGAAAGAAGAAAATAATCCATCTCAAGTTCAGTGCAGGAAGTTGCATTTGTCCATGGCATTACCATTTCCAGTCTTCTGGCATATTTTTCCATTCCCTCATACTTCAAGACTATGTGCTCTACAAACATCTGCAGCATGCGAATCAACTGCCAATGGAGCAATAAAGTCAGCACGAATTTCCTCTTCTCAAGTTCACTGTCCATTGAATTTAGAAGCTTCTTCACTTTGTCAATTGTACTGGCCTTGAGAAAATCTGGATCACTCTCCAAAAACTGAGAAAGAAGAAAATAATCCATCTCAAGTTCAGTGCAGGAAGTTGCATTTGTCCATGGTATTACCATTTCCAGTCTTCTGGCATATTTTTCCATTCCCTCATACTTCAAGACTATGTGCTCTACAAACATCTGCAGCATGCGAATCAACTGCCAATGTAGCCTACAAGATGATACATATAAGAGGGCACACTTATGCAGTTGCTATAAATGTATCAATGAATGCATGTTCATGATCTAAAAGTTGATAGATGCTAGCTGGAGATTCTTATAGAGCAAATTAACATGAATAGCATGCATGTTCTAAAGATCACAAGTTGTGAACTGGAATCAAATATAAGTACAGTAATATTCACTTGCATGCTATACCTTGCTTTTCTTGCAGTCTCAGATTCAGAGTGAAGGTTGAGGATGGAGTTGATAGCGTTCTGTGAGAGCTTTAGTTGATTTAGCCAGTCTTTCAGGACTGATTCCAGAGTGTCCTTCTTGAGAGCAGCCAGAGGATTTAGCATTTCAAGGGCCCTCTCAACAGCATACAGATGTAATAGCTAATGATATGAAGGGAGGCTAGTTTATTTTAGGATATTGAAAGAAGCTTATAGTACAGCAGCTCATTGATTCCCAACTAAAACTCATGCACCATGGATAACTTATAGCCCACACAATAACAAGGCACATTTTCCCCTACAATCTGGTTGAGTTTATTCCTACTTCCTTGTTCCTTTTATTTAGCTCCCATTATATGTATCATATCTAAGTACATGGAATACCATACCATTTCCTCAGTGTCAGTTGGCATTCTCTTTTCCAGGGTCACCAGAACTCCTGGCATGTAGGATACCAGCTGTCCAAACCAGAGCATGTGTGACTGGTGAGCGTGGTATACCACATGTATTGCAGCAATCCTGCGGGTGAGGGACTCGTGGCCATCACTGGAGGAAAAGTCCTCTGAAGAGTGGATAAGACCACTAAGAGCTTTCTCAATTAGCTGGTATAGGAGAAAGAAAATGGTTTGGAATATACTAGCTAGTATAGCCCTTCACTAAATCTACGAGAGGGAAATAATATCCTTACCATATACTCAATTTTTGTGTATTCAGTTTTCTTGTGGTTGCATTTATGAACACTTCTGACATAATCATGGAGGTAGTATTGGTAAAAGGGTTTGCAGTTGAGTTCAGTAACACTCTCCAATACCCCGCCAATGGGAGTCTCCAAGACGAGGGTATACAGTTGAGTGTACAACTGGAACCTGTTTCCTGGGTTATAAATTATACCAAATAGGATTAATTAGACACTTAGATTGTAGAAGACAGATGTATGCAGTTACTTAATTAATATTACCGGATGTGTTCTTGGCACTGTCCCATTGGGCCTCAAAAGCCTCTCTCACTAGCCAAGAGAAAGGCAACTGGCACCGAAACTCTTCCTCTGTCATCCCAGGTACTTGTTCTCTGACTGACATCTCAGTGTAGCTGAAGTGCATCACCTTGGGGTCACGAAATATGGCCAACCAAAACTGGGTCACTGGTGTACTGTTGCCGTTTGGGTTGGCGAGATCCAGATTATAGTTGCGGTCGATCAAGGCAATTATTTTGGCAAATATGGGAATAATTACTTCATTTAATTTACGGGCAATAACATTCCGGAATGTCCCCCCACTCTGCAGTTTCTTAGCACTGAGGGCTTCATTCAGTACCCAGTCCTTCTCATCCACTCGAACTCTGTCTCTCTCCTTCAGGAGCTGATGAAGGTGGATCACAAGAACTCCATGGAAATTAGCATCATCTAAGAAATAACAGTTCGGTCACAGTGATACACAAGTTCAAAAAAAAACTAAGCATAGATGCGGGGCTTACGGTCACAGGTGTACTATCTGTACATACATGCATCAAAATAAAGCTACTCTCTTGGTTGTGAATGGGGTGGGACAGGGGCAGCCCTCGGATTGCAGATGAGGTGAGACACTTAATCTTTTGCAATGGCCAGCCAAAGCACAATGAAGTGGAGCGAGACCAGTAAATATTGTATTTCCCTTCCCATGCATTATAACACTACTAGTTGGTACAGTAGTTGAGGATTTACATCTGAACAGAAGCTATGGAAGGTTATGAATAAAAATTATAGACTACAGAAAACAAAAGGACCTACCCAACCTGTGTGGTACAGCTATGGCAGACTATCAGTCTTGGTATATAACCACTCACCTAGGACATCTGGAGACCTAGGAATCAGGTCCACTAGCAGCTTCACTCGCTCTGTTGCTCTCTCCTTGTTCTCAGTAGAGTCTTGAATTCGGGATGCAGCTGCCTGAATACAACTATGGAGCTGATCAAAATAGCCAGACTTCCTTAGGGCTGTTGGCTGCAGCTGGCATTTTGAGTCTCTTTTGAATGCTTCTTGATGAGCTCGAGATTGCTGTGTGCCAGAGCTGTCCATCATTGGTTCTGTTGCCTCAGTGTTATCTTCAGACACATACAGTTGTTCTGGCATTTCTTTACTAGGTTTCTCAACGATTAGCTGCTCCATGGACTCTTGTAAATCTATCATGATATGATTCATACTCCCTTCAGAAGATGGCACAGAATCTTTTGGGGAGGATATAAACCGGTCAGCAGGATGTGATATTTCTAATTGGTCAGTAGGAAGTGGTGTTTGCTCCATAGAACCTTCTACAGGTGATGTTGCTAAGAATACAGGATGCTGTATATCTAAATCATGGTGAGCAGAAAGCTCAGTCTCTTGTGAATCTTCAACTTCCATCTTTGTATTGTGATGAGTTTCATCTTCTTGCAACTCTTCCTTACCCAGTACATTTTCTGTTTCCATGGACATTTCTTCCTCGTGTTCTGCATCAGGAATGATAAATAGACTACTTATTGGCATAGTCATGGCCTTGTTGAGGGTGTCTGTGTTATTGTTAGTATGTCGTAGATCATCAATATGGGTAGAGATCCAAGGGTCACCTTGGAAACCAACAAAAGAAGAGCCGATTACTTGCTGGGGAAGATGGATTACAAACAGGACATGGGTACTTCCCTCCTGCTCTGGGATGCTCTTCTGTATCAAGCTTTTGGCTCTTTCATCATAGATTCGATATCGAGCACAGGCTATCAGGTCACCATCCAAGTGGCCTGAATCACACTGGATGATCAGTAGGAAGTCTTGAGAGTCATTTGGTTCCCTTTTGAAGGTAGGACTATAATGTGGAAAGTATTATTGTGCCATTATAACAATAAATATCAAGATGCCACAGAATTGATATACATGTAATTCACACTAACCTAACTTTATTGGAAAAATTCAACTCAGTATCAAATTCTTGCAGAAGAAACCATGCAATGTGGCCTCCATAGCCCAGGTATTTTCCAAGGTCTTCTACCTCTTCCCCTGACAACAGGTGGCTGTGAGTTGTAACCTAGAAAAAATAAAGTACATAACCAAGAAGTTCGGAAGAAGTGAGCAGTCAACTGTGCAATATTATGTGCATGCGTGAGCATGGTCCATACTCTATTTCAACTGCTAGCATGTACTGCAGAGTAGTTTTAACTGGTCAACCATTTACATTCGGTCTGTGTCAGTATAAAATATTGAACCATATCTGCTAATCCACACACACAAGCACTCACTCAAACTCATCCCTGCATGCATTCACCTAGTGATAATACTACACTATGTTTTAAAACATATGTTACGTAGGCTAACCTGCAGGAGTAGTGAGCATGAGTGACTCTGGATGAGGCGGTGCCGTAGAAATTCCTCCAGTGAAGTATGGTGCTGGATTTCATTGTAGAGTTTCCACAACTCTGATTGCTGTTTAGCCAAGGGAGTATACGTTAGACGAAAGAAGGCTTCAGGTGAGGCTGTCTGAAGCAACAGGTACTGGCTCAGTTGAAACACCTGCAAGAGCACACAGGAAATATAAGACTGTTTCACATTAATAACATTCTGAAATTCTACATGCAATAAACATATACAGGCTCACCCAACAAAAAGCTAGCTGTTTACCAAGTTGTGGTGTCACTGACCGAACTCTTGTGTGGTAAAAAAAAACTGTCAACTATAGCTCTCACTTAGGGCCTCTTACATATTGTAGTACTAATGAAGGGTCCTTTAGTCTTCCTACTGCTGTCTCTGTCCTTTACAATCTTCCAAATTAATAAAAAATATATATCACATTCCTAGAGGTCAAACAAGAATACTGTAACTAACAATCCTTAATCTTGATAGAGAGCTGAGTATAAGGGTTTGACACATACAGTCTTATATCTGTTCATCTGTCATGGCTGTGATGTCGTCTAATTGCATGGACATGACATTGTCTGATCATGCGTGATTGCGACAAATTATCTAATGGTCCTGACCTCTACTTCTAACCTCAACTTCAACTGACAGCCTAGATGCCTCCGCGAGGGTTGTGAGCGAAGTGAGCTTGAAACGAGCACAGCTGCTTGTATAATAATATGTATAGGCTAGTCGAGTTGGTAATGTATACCAGTTTCCACAGCTTGCCTTTCTGCATGCGGCAATCCCATGCGCTGATCTCTTCCAGAGAATAATTTGTATACTGCCTGCTGCCATGCCTTGCTCCCACTATGCTGCATGTGAGCTTCGTTAAATCTTTGTGTAGTTTCAGTTACTGCCTTCATTTTACAGGGAAAATTCACAGCTAGATTGATATGTGGCAGGTATTTTGTTGCATACAACCGCCATATACAATGTACCTAATTCAGCCATGGGTATGGCAACATGAAATAATGTCCATCTGTATATCTTCTAATCCAATTACCGCTTCTTTCCATTCTTCTTGAGTTTCTTCCTCTTCCATTACCTCGTCCTGCTGGAGGTTGCCTAGAATACTCGCCTGTTTAAGACTCTTCCATTTCCTGAAACTTTCAGGATCTTCTCTCTTCTTAAGGCTCTGTAGCTGATTGGTTGCCTGGAACACCACAGCAGCTGGTGTATCCTTCTGGTACCCAATGAAGGCATTTCTTTCCTTGAACCTATAGGTTTAGAAACAAACCAGTAATCATCCCAGTATGTGTACTTGCAAGAGTAGTTTTAATGATGAACTTTATGAGAGAGAGAAGAGAGAGAGACATTTATGCGGAAGGATAGAAAAAACAGACCAGTATGGATCTTGTTCTGGCATGCACCAACACTCCTATACTCCACATTCTTTCAACTACCACCACAGGCCCAGGCAATCAAGCTCTGTTCCCAGGAAATGCACATACAATCAAAATGGATGTGGCAGGTTCGAGTCTCTATCATGTGTTGTAAATGCCACTAAAAAAGCTGTGGCGCTCTAGGAACAGCTCACATGGTAAGCTGTAATTGATGTTCAGAGCTCAAATGGTAATGAGAGTGCTTACTGAACACTAAAAATGTGTAGCATAAAAATCGATTGCACATTATTGCTTTGCAGCCCTGCCTCACTTGTGCCTGGCCAACTAATCTAGTCTGGCTATACCACTACACATTACATACCCTGAGACACAGGAGAACTGACATGCCCACTCCTGCAACTGTTGCAGCACCTCCAACTGCCATTTTGTGAGTGCAGAAGATGTAAGAACAAAGTGTTTCTCTAGTCTATTAATGAGAGGTGTGGGGAACTTCTCATATACCGTACTCTTCTCAGCAATCATGATCAGCCTGAAGAAGACAAGAACATTCAGATGGACAAGGGCAGCTAATTACAGTTTTATAAGCTATAGTTGCTTCACTTACTTGAAGTTGTCATGCACCCTGCACTTGACCCTGTGAGTCTGCAATCCCAGATCAACATATCTGCTGCCTCCGTGGTAGATGTAGTACTGCAGGAGACAAGATAAAGAACCCAATGTCCCACATCCACACATGTACATGTGTAGCCTCGATCCCAGGCTCTTGTTGGGGTGGAGTGTAGAGCCTGGTACACACTGTTTGCACGTTCACAAGAATTTACAGGACAGGGCCAGTAAATGTGTCTGCGGACGAACTCAGTCACATGGCGAGGAGTAGTAGGCAGTATACATGTATAGTAAGCGGAAGAACCATAAGCTATCTGATTTTTGATTTTCTGCAAATAAAATGGCTTTCTAAGCGGTCAAGTATAGCAAAACTACTGGTAATTTTCTATCCACTAGGATTATGGTAGTTGTCTTACCATGAAAATTCGGAAGCACCTCTCTCCTAGTAGCCGCTCAGTTTTCAATCTCAGATCTGGCCTTCATGGCCTTTCAGAGGTAAACAGGATCGAAAAACCATCAGTACCAGTACCAGCTTAGTCTCGTTTCCAGACTCTTGTTAAAGCACCAACATCTTCGATTGTATGCATGCAACAAACGATATACTATCATGGATGGAATAACATTGCAGCATAGTATCCACTAGTTTCCAACCCCCCAGAAATCCTGGAGTAACTGAGCATATGCAAACAGCGTGTACCAGGCTCTCTACTCCTCACCCACAACAGCCATGGAACGAGGCTGGTACATGTGTAGCATGCGTGCAGCATGCATACACACACACACACGCATTTGCGCGCACACACACATGTACCGGTATGCATGCATACATATTGCATGTACCTGGTTGAGTACATCATACAAGCTCTCATACAGGTTCTCCAGGTTGAGTAGTATTACAGTCCTACCCGTCTCCATGCAAATCTTGATCTGGTTGATGTTTCGGCACACCTACAAAAGAATTTGATAGATCATATTGGTTACCATACTGTAAACCATCACAGCCCACACTATGTGACATTTGTTAGTCCTCCCTAGTTCCTAGCATTCAAATCGTAAGTTCACAGTTAGTAGCCAATACAAATCAAGTGTTACCTGAGTGTACTCCTTGTCTTTGGGGAAACTGCTACCGAACAAAATAAAAGGGTCCATCTCCTCTACCCTTCCCTTTTCCACTTGGGAGGCATCAGTGGGAGTAGTAATAGGGCCCGCGATATCATGGAGGT
The DNA here is from genome assembly GCA_963921505.1 of Phakellia ventilabrum. Lineage (NCBI taxonomy): Eukaryota > Metazoa > Porifera > Demospongiae > Axinellida > Axinellidae > Phakellia > Phakellia ventilabrum. The sequence goes on along the minus strand of OY997380.1, from coordinate 3,596,595 downwards.
AGTGATGCAGGATCTCTAGGGCCGCATAATTCTCAGTCAGGAAGAGCAGATAGCGATTCTCACTGCGGCAGCACGAAGCAAGAATCATCACACCCTGCTTTACTATAGAAACTTAAAGTATTGATGCTTACCCATGCCAGCTAGTCTCTTTAGTTCTGAGGCTGGTTTTGATCAATCCAAGAGGACTGCTATCTGGCTTCACAACAGAGTGAAGCTGGGATGCAAACCAAGTTCTGAGTAAAGACCTGTGCTACTTACCAGAAATGATAACCCATGCTACAACTTCATTACTTACTTCAGGAGGGATGTGTGTCAAGTCAGGGTCTTCCCTGTTGGGTATTCTTTTTCTAAACTCCTCCAGGGGGTCAAAATCCTGATCGTCCATACCACCAAAATTTCTACGAATAGCATGCTCTAATTGGGACCATGTAGGGGGCCCAGGTATTTTTGATTTTTCACACAACCAGTATAGCATCTTGATCAGGCTAGAAGACAGATAAATGCATAATGTAACAGAATACATTTGGTGCTCGGATTCTATTACATTAATCACCTATAGAAGTCCCTCAATCCAAAGAATTCTCTTTTCTGCTTTAAACAGATGGCTTCGTAAGCCTCTGCTAGTGGTTGAAAATATCCCTCCAATCTTTCCTTTACTATGTCATTGTCCATGTAGGAGCAGATGCCTCGGGCACTAAGCTCTAGCTCATGAACATCTGGGTCTCCTCGAGTCACCATCACACCACGGTTCATTTTAGCAGGGTCCAGGGCCCAGTTGGAAATTCCAATAAAAGCAACACGTTTGTCATGGTCAATTACCTACAAAGATGTGACATTGTTATAGTTTTTGCTCAATACTCTGCAAAGTATAAAGATTTAAGGGGGGTGTAATGTAATGCAATGTAATGTAATGTAATGTAATGTAATGTAATGTGTGTAATGTGTGTAATGTAATGTAATGTAGGATAATGTTTGGCATGAAGGAGGGATCAATGAGGTTGGAAACTTATACCATTGTGATCCTCGGGTGAAAACTAAGATTTTCAACCTAGGGTTTCTCTACTTTCACTTTCTGTGAGGAGTTATGGCCAAAACAAAACTATATACATTTTATATGTCTCCTTATGGGGCCCCTACAAGGCATGTGGTCAAAATGGCGTCTCCGGTAGTTACATGCATGCCATCTTCAAACTTAAAGTGCACGAAGCACCACAGATCTAGACGAGTTTACCACATACTTTTACTTACTACAGCTCCCAGGTTAGTAGAGTTTGTGTAGCCTCTGTATCAGTAGAGTTATGAGTGCAATTAACGGACGGCACGTTCGAGCGATACGCTTGTGAGTTTCGAGCAGCCAACCTCGTCTCTCCACTCACCCGCAACAGCCATGGCTGATTCTTGAACATATGTTGCAGACAGAGACAGCAATCTCCCAAACACCGGTCGCTTTTTCGTAGCTTCTCCAGCAGCATTGTCATGCATGGTTCCGAGTCACTTGTTATTTTCGTGACAGGCTCGCTTGCGACCCGTCTCACCCCGCCCAAGTCGCGATTCAAATATTTCCGCTTCTACTCAACCGCTATAAGCTTTATACTTGGCAGAGCGATTACCCTCAATCATTATATAACACTGCATTTATACCTGCTGTGAATCATCAGCCCCCTCAGTCCCATCGTCTAGCAATGGATGCAGTGCCTTCAGTGGCAGGTTTGGTGAATCCTCTGCAAGACCAACTTCGTCCAGTACAACAACAGAGACATACTTGGTGGTGTCCTGGTCCTTCTGAAACCTCTTAGCTGTGTTGAAGATTTCGATTACGCTCTCAGGTGTGGAAAGCTGGCTACACTGGTAAGAGAACACGTGGACCTGGAGAACAAGGATGAAAGGGAAAGAGGATGCAATATTCTCATAAATGATACTTCAGGATGATATGAATTACTGTGCAAACTACATGTATGCTACTGACACTGAGCTTTACCTGTTTGAATCCTTTCAATAGGCCTGATTTAGAGGCCTGTCCCTGCATGGAGCTGACCACAATAGACTTGGCCAGAGACTTAGAGCTGCCTGGCTTTCCAACCAGGAATAGGGGAATTCGTAGCTCAATGCATACTGTCATCATAAAAATATTCTCCCTGAGGGCTGCATTTCGGGCAATGTTTGGGCCGAGGGTCATGTTGTCCAACAGTAACTCCTGACACCTTGTGGTGGAAGTGAGAGTAGTTAATTCTGCACACTACAATACTACACTCTAAATTTCCCAGCTAACCATCTGATTTCATTTCTAAACTGCTGGGCTCCCCCTGGAAGGTGAAGCGGAGGGGTGAACTGATATGCTACGCCCTCTTCATAGTCCTCCCTGTCCTGCAGTCTGGCATGGTAGCACACACTGAGGGCCAACACCAGTGAGCGGGAAACTTTATTGGGGCAGGCTGGTGGGTCCTGGGGGTACAGAACAATGTTTTGTTAATTATTATTTGCTAAAAACTAATCCTGATGTATACCTGTTCATTAACTGAAGAAGCTTGTGCTGCCTTTTTATCCATGGGTGGCGTAAAGACAGCCATCTTGTCAAGAAAGTATCCTAGCACTATCATGGCCCTCTCCACATCACGGAGACTCACAAAGCTGCATTCATCCTAAAGAGTAGCATATCGAGAAGGATAGAGTTAATTAACGCATAACAATCAAGAGGTATATATGACATATATACTAGGTAAGGTTAGCTCATTACTATACTACTACTCCAACCTGTCTCTCTCTCATATACTGCTGGGAATACGCTAAAACATCAGCAATGGGCTTAACGTAATCCTCAGAAATGCCACCATTCTTCTTCACCTGAAAGAAAGAAGGTCATATCATAGTAATGATCATACACAGTAATGCAAGCCACAGTATGGCTAACACAGGCAAAAATCATTATCGGTTCTCACATGGCCATCAACTATTTGTCTGGTATAGGCACTCTCTGTCTCTGTGTTGAGTTGGCCAAAGTCATAGACCAGTGGTCTCATACTGGGTGGAAGTTCCAACACTCGGTATACCAACTGACGCAGGGGGATCTGACCTTGAAGTACAAAAGTAAGAGTTTAACCAATCTAATCGCTATAATCCACTAGAGTTTGCTTATATTATGTGACCATCTATAAGCAAATCAGGCACAGTGCACTCAAGTCAGTGTAAATGTTTGTATTAAGAGAAACTGCATGTGAGTAATGACAGCTTACTACTTACAAAGTGGTAGGACTCCCATGCACAGGCGTAGGAACATGAGGGGGGGGGGGGGGGGCACTGACAAAGCCAATTAAATGGGTCTTGGGCCCGCCACCCCAAGAAATCTTTGATGTGATGAAGCTAATTCTGGTGATTTCTGGGACACTAACCAGAAAAAGTAATTGTGACTGGGAACTAACAGATGACTCCAGTCAGAATATTGTCATATCTAAATAGATCCGTCATAATAGTCGCAGTTAAATTTTCATAACTTTCACGAAAATGTATACTCTGGCTACCCCATTGTATGTGTAAAAAGTGATATGTTCAAAACTTTGCCCTAGATTTAGTCATAAGCTTTTGTGGACCATACCTGTCATTCTCGAGTGTTTTCATCAGTAACAAGACTCTTAGCGTTGCTGGAGAGCACCGCTGAAGCACCATATCGGCAAGTCGCTAAACGGGCAGATGGTCCTTTTCTGATTATAATTATTGTTTTTTTTAGCTAGGCTACCACAATATTGACTGAAGCAATTACAATGATTCAAACGCAAAGAAGCGGTATTTGTTCCAGGGTATAATTGCACCCACACCATAGTGGCAGTGATTCTCAAGCGCTCGAGGCAACTACTTGCCGCAACATGCCATTCTGTTCCGTTCCGTTCTGCATAACGGCGGTTACGCCTACACCAGAAACGCAGCCTCAAGCACAAGCTGTTCTGCTTAGACGATTATAATACTAAGAGTGCACTTTATGACGGACCCAAAGTGAGCTAAGTTATAATAGCAAGAACAATGATACAACTGCTAGATCACTATAGACCATTCTAACATGATGCATTAAATGGAGTCAATACCGCCGCTATAGACCATTCAAACATGATGTGCATTAAATGGAGTCAATACCGCCACTGCTGTGCACTCCAACGACCATCCTTGCCCACATTACCTTGCAGTTGTTTGTGGTGGATCTTGAACCATAGCTGTCCCTGCTAACACTAATATCGTTTACTGTTTAGATACAGTAGACGATACTCCATGTAACAAGCATAAAACCTGGTTAGAAAAATATCCAAAATAATAATTAGGGATGGGAGTCCGTAAAGGTACTGTGGTGTCGTTCGTTCCTACCTTGTTTGGTGGCTTTTTGGGGATTCCATCCCTATATGTCTTTTCATTTTTATGAATGAGGCACATAATCTACACTTCTGGAGATATCACTTATCATAAACTGTTTCATGGCAAAATATGCTCTTCAGTAGCCTCATTCTTGAGATCTCTACAGAGAGCCTAGAACAACTTAATTTAATAATTTATTTTGGTGTGAATAGTCAATTACCAAGTTTCTGCTGAGTGTCTCTGACATAAAATCCCAAACCAGCTGACTCTAATTTCTCAATCATGTCCTCAGTATGCCTATAGGAATGATATACCATCTCAAGACCTACTCCAGATACACATTCACAACTAGCATGTGTATTGACTATACTTACTTCCTGTAGGGGTTACAGGCAGCAATAAACTTGAGATCAGATGAAACAGGACGCCCATTGAAACGGCGGTCACACATGACCTCCTTGATTAATCCAATAGCCTCTGTGGTGTTTGCTTCATCAAAGAATACAACTGTGTCCAGTTTGTGTCTGCGGTTCTCCTCAGCCTGGTCCTCTGCTCGCTTGATGAAATTTATGACATCCTTCTCTGTAATGCCACCGTGAATCTGAAGAAAAGAATGATTGTAGTTAATAACCCAACTTAAGGTTAGTGATGAAGATTCAAGAAAAGTTTCACATAATATATTAACTAAAGTACCTTCAAGATCAGCATGTTTTTCCGGTCCTGTATGCCTTGTTTGGCGAGGTCACACATGTAGCGGATAAGCCTGGTCTTGCCACAGCCAGTCTCACCCATAATCACCACTGGAATACCACACCTAAAAGAGACAGACCATCTGATAACATAACAAAACTCACAAGCAAATATGATTGTTTTAGCACATAAATTAAAATGTGTGCTTGGTATGGTGGGTGGACGATATTATGTTCTGCTGGTACTGCATTATTTGAACTTGAATACAGCAGCATGCAGTATCAGTAATAGTAGGACAACGCCAGCTACTGTATAATGTGTTGTAGCATATTTGTTTGAACGTCTTGATAGGAACAGGGCCTATATATCTTGTACAAAGTTAGGTATACACAATATGCAGCACAAATAGCTACAAACCTGAATCTCATCTGTATGGCTAAAATCTTAATGAGGTTGTCCACAGTGAGTACGTAGGAAGAGTCAGGATTAAATATGTAGTCCAATCCCATCACAGTCCCTATTTTCTCAATCATGATAGGTGCTTCCCAATTTCGATAGTTCTCATCAAAGTTAACCCTATTTTGCTTAAGGCCTTTGTAAAGCTGCTTGGTCATTATGGCACTTTCGAGTTTTTGGATACCTCCAGCAGTGCAGTCAATTAGGTCACCATTTGGTGTCACAATGAATCCCACAAATGTGATAGTTGTTCTATCTTGGTTGAAGAAAATGTAGGGATGGGAGCTGCAAGGGCAATGAAGAGAGGGCAATACAAAACATAATTATTATGACGCCAAAATAACAGTATTCGTATAGGCATGTATATCCAGAAAGTAACTTCTCAATGAAGGAGTTTAAACTGAATTTATGTTACAGGTAGAGTAGCTAAGTAAACTCATTCATGGAATAGATTGTGGAATAAATGGTACAAAATGACTATGCAAGCCAATAATAATAATCTAAAGAGTTTTGTAATAAGGTGATTAGAGTTAAAATGTTTGCTCCATCGTTGAAAGCTATAGCAGAAATTAGTATTCATATAAGTCTCTCAAGAAATTACTTATGTGACAGTTTGACAGTGGGAAGCAGATTATTGAAAGAATGTAAGATAAAATTGAACTCATGGCTAACCTCTGCTCCCAGCGTCTCCTGTGATCAATCTCATACTGCCTCAAATCTTCTTCTTCTTCATCACTATCCAGATCTTCTTCTTCTTCATCACTATCCAGATCCGTGTTATAAAAATCCAGATCTTCGGTATCACTATCCAGTTCCTCGTCATCACTATCCAGTTTCTCATTCTCGCGAGCAACTTCTCCACACAGTGAAGAGGTAGCAAAGTCCTTCCAGTTTGTACATGTACGTGAACAAAAGGGCCACATTAGTATACAATCGATATGGTGTTAATTAAGATATGCAAATGTCTGAAAGTTCTATACATAGTGGAACTCTCCAATATTTGCCCATCTAACTTGGTGACACCATTATATCTGAAACTAAGCAACGTACAGCAATCAAATAAAGACCTTAGACCTTAAACTCTGTTAGCTCAGCTTTGTTGGTACATATCCATTTATATGCTGTTAGTGCAATTTTGCTCATGACAACGGTGGAGAAAAGCAATTCAAAGATTGACTGCTGTCCGATTTTTGCTTGGTGTTGTGTACAGGTTTTCGATCAGTTCTGCAATTTTATGTGAGTATATCTATTATTTTTTTCAACAACAGCCACACATAGAAATGCGCAGTAGTGGAATATTGCTGCTCAGGTCAAAAAGTATAATTTATGCTATGTTTAGGCAACATTAATTCACAGTTTATTATCCAGCAGTGATAATAAAGGATGTAAGTGGGCAGTCGATTATGGAAGAATAGCAGAACAGTACATGGAGCCTACATATTGGTTGCTGGTAGTTCTAATTAAAGGAGAGACTACAAACTATAAAAAGATTGACTTTTTTTAGGCACAACATACACAGCAATCCTATAGCACCACCCAATTTTATGAAACATTAATTCGGGAATTCAAAAAAAGTGCATGATGGGCTGAGATAATACATTATGTATCAACCTTGCTCTCACCCTTGACATGTGTATCATGAACTTGACTACAAAACTCTTGAACCCAGCCATAACGTCTCCAACAAGCTCCTCATTACAGAACACTGACTTTTCACAGGAACCCAACTGAATGTCCAGGAACCGAATGAAGTGATGCACCTCTGACCAGGAAGGGTCACTTATACCACAGTAGCTGAGGGAATCATTATAGTTGAAGTATGATTTCAGCCATCATCATGACATACGATCACTACACATTTTACTTTGTCTGAGTAAATAGAATAGTGTCTGCCATTAATCTTTAACAAAATTATTCTGTGACAGTCTGTGTTATATACAGTGCTTGCCGTAGGCATACATTACACAAACATATATGGAGCAATACGTACATGGAAAAAATTTAACGGTTATACATGCCAACTACTCACTGCATTATAATTTCAAGGCAGTTAGCTGGGTTCCCTTCCACAGTCTTTCGATGTGAAAATGTGTCCAGGTTCATCCCCTTAAAATATCGTCTAAGGTACTGGTATACTCGCTGGAAGATGGCACTTTCAAACTCCCTCTGATCCATTACTATCACGCTAGGATCTGGAGAATCAGAAACACAGGAAATCACAGTTTTTTTACAAACTATGGCAGTAGCAGTACTGTGTCACCTTCCTTCCCAGTCTCCATGAGTTCTAGGGCCTTCTTGGGACTAACACAATTCACCGAGGGAAGCAACGCCAGTAGAGCCAGTGTTCGGCTTTCGGGAAGAGTTTGGGTACCTCCCTGAGGCATGTCGTATAGAGGCATAAATGAATAGTCTGCATACATGGGCCATTACCTTGCTCATGTCATTATTCACTGATCATTGTAAACTTCAAAACTCAAACATTAGTTCCTCACTAACTCATGAACACATGTAACTACTACATACACACATACACCCCCTTACTCACTTGGATCTCTGGCAGTGTGACTTCAATGGCATAGAGCTGAGACTGGTGGCAGCGCCAGATCCTACCCTTACTGTCACTGAGCCCTCGTAGAATCAGGAGACAAAACAGAATACGATCCACTTCACACAATACCTGTGAGAGGAAAACATTGGTTGCATACATATTGAGTTAATATTGTACAATAATGTTTTGCAATACATTTTAGAGCATGTGAGCATGTACGTAACTCAATGATGGATGGTGCCTATTTAATAATGCCGAAAGTATGTGACACACTGACACAGGATAGAAATAGAAAATATGCACGATATGGCATTTCCTATAGGAAATATATTCTTATTAGAGCATCCTAACTAGCAAATAAGACATAGAACTTTATTAGCTGTTAATGCAAAAAGCACTAAACAATACTTACTCTAGGAGCAATGTCAAAGTGAAAAATGGTGGAGTGAGAGTCGATATATGGATTGAGGAACTCCACAACTATATCAGATGAGATGACTGGGCCATGAATAGGAATGGCTACACACTCAGGTGTGTCTCTCAGCCTTTGTGACTTCAACTGATCTGCCATTCTAGTAATGAAAAGGGACTTCCCCATACCTGAGCGCGTGGAGCTGACTACTCTCACACATAAACTGAAATAAGAAAGTATATATGCATGTATATGCAAGTCTGGATGCCTGAAAAATATCTTACTCACTTCTCACAATCTACAACAGGAACTGCCATTACATCATCAAACTGTTGTTGCGTTTCTGTCTCCATCTTAAAGTGGGACCTGAGATAGTGTTGAAACTTTGGAGCGTAAGTAGAGGCAGTGTATTGCCTGTGAAAGAGTTGGAGTTTGGAAATGATGTATGACTTGTCAGTCTCTTCATTGCTGCAGATCATCACCAGTCGGTAATCTGGAATCCGAAGTGAATCATTGTATACTGAATCATTACCATGATACGTATGCTTCTCAGCACCTACCTGCCCTTTCCCGAGAAACTTCAGTGAGAGCCCGCAGTGTCTTATCGCAAACTTGGTAGGAGAGCTTCTCAGCATGTACCAGGCAAAAGATTCGCTTAAAATCTGGGTCTCCAATAGCCCTCTGCCAGAGAAGGGTCACCTGAATGGGAGTAGAGATTATAATAATCTATAGCTAGGTCTGCATGGTATAATTATCAAGTCCAATGTCCTGTAATCGTTCTCCATGAGCATTCGTAAACAATATATGTAGGTCAATACTGAATTATTGCCTGAGAATCAGCAGTGACTCCCATGGGTATGTGAAGAGGCAAGCTGAGCAGATCAATAGTGCTCAATCAGCATTACACAGATATTACAAACATCAGGTCTGTAGAATCCTAAAATATGTCGTAGACTTGTCTCAGCCTCTGAGTCTGGCTGGCATTCTGTAAGTATTAAACTATAGTTGCAGTACTTACATTATGCCATGAATCGTTTCTGTCCTGCAGAGATACCACCCCCATCCCAATTTTTATACTTGGCAGGAGAACCCTTTTTTGACCAACCTCCTCAGCAGTGGTACTGGGGTAGCAGACCAGAACCTCCTCATATGTGGGCAAAGGAAGATCCTCATCCTCCATGTAGAGGGACAGTGATGTCCGTAGAATAGTTTCTAAATACATTGAAAAGAAAATACATACTGGAAAGTAGCAAAAATAAACTGGGCCCTGCATCCACAGAATAATTTCTGTGATAAGCTCTTTGAGACATACATACAGGGAGGGTTATCATCTTCAAATCTGCTACAGCGAATCACAAAAGTATGTAGCAGCCACATCTACAATACCGTATTGTCTCGAGCAAGCACCCACTCCTGTGTAAGCGCCCACACCCCAGTTTTGGTACTGTTCTATCGTATGGGCGGCTCTTCTGTGTAAGCGCCCACCATGTATTTATGCTGCTACATCCTATGTAAACAATACAGTATAGCATTCAGTTTGTTTCAAAATTCATTGCTAAATTTACCTATCACTAGCGCTAGATCAGGAGTATTGCTAGTGCTAAAGTTATCACTCGCTAGCACTAAATTTGTCATTTATCGCTAGCGCTAAAGTTGTCACAATCGCTAGCACTAAAGTTGTCACTATATCGCTAGCGCTAAAGTTGTCACAATCACTAGCACTAAAGTTGTCAGTATCGCTAGCGCTAAAGTTGTCACAATCACTAGCGCTGACGTCACTATCGCTAGCGCTAAGGTTGTTACAATCACTAGCAATGTAGTTGTCACTTATCACTAGCGCTAAAGTTATCACTTATCGCTAGCGCTAAAGATGTCTATCGCTAGCGCTAAGTTGACACATCGCTAGCACTAAACCTGTGCTAAACTTGCCAGGGTTTCATCGTGGGTGTTGATTGCTCTATACTGGACTCGGGAAGTCAGTCCGGTACAGGGTCTGAGCACGAGACTGAGGAAGCGTATGGCATTAAAATTGTGATACAGTGGAAGCTTTGAGGACCCGAGACCGTTGCTGCTAGCTATAGCTGCCAGGGTAAGCATGAATGGTAGTCACGATAGAGGGGCAGCAGTGAAGTATACTTGAGTCGTGACGTTTATTACAACATTATAGCGCTAGCGGTAGACAACTTTAGCGCTAGCGATTGTGACAACTTTAGCGCTAGCAATAAGTGACAACTTTAGCGCTAGCGAGTGATAACTTTAGTGCTAGCGATAGTGACTCTAGCGCTAGCGATGGTGCAATCTAGCGCTAGCAATAGTGAATCTAGCGATAGCGATGAGCAACTTTAGCACTAGCGATAGGTAAATTTAGCTTGAAACAAACTGAATGCCATAGTACAGTCTGGACTGCACTTTAGGGTTTCTGTTTTGAATGCTAATTGAGTGTCCACAGTAGCTGTGAATACTACTTTTGAGTACAGCTGTAGGGAAATTCCCAGGAAATGTCACTACAATAATGGGACATATTGTTGAAGCTCCTCCTCGTAAGAGCCCATGCTCGGTTTTTCTGGCGCTTGCTCGGGAATATGGTAGTAGCCATGGCTTAAGCATAGTAGCCACATCTTGAGGTAGGCCAGTCTGGACACTGATTTTGCCATCATACGAAGCAGAACTACAACCTCTAGTCACTGCCAGTATTCATTCCTCTGTTTTGTTTTCAGGGGAAATTACCTTCAAAGTTTAGCATAATGACTGCATCATTTTTCTAAGGAATTTACAATACCTGGAGAAGTCATAACTAAATTTGGTTGTCCAGTTTTCAGGAGTTTTGGGAAAGTCCTCTTACTAGGAATAGCAGCTGCAGTAATAGGGATGTGTGTAAGTATAAACAATGGAAGGAAAGACACTATTAGTTTAGTCACTAAGAATGGTAATACTTATAAATTAAAGAAATTGTCACTGATGTACACTCTTACCTGGAAACTTACTACTCAATTTATTCAATACCACTCCCAACTCATGGAGTGCCAAATACTTAGTCTCTGCAGTATCATCATAGTAAATAGTGATTCCCTCCTCTAGACTGTAGTGTACAAATTAAATGTGATAACAAGTGATATTCGATTAAGAGAAGAACTTTACAAACCTTTGTTCAGCTGCTTGCCATCTGCTCCCTCCTTGTCTCCTGCATTATTACTCCCTGATTTGGAAGAGTGGGTTGGAATAGTTCCCCTTGTTCACCAGACACGAGGTAATCCATGGCTTCTGATACACTGCCACATCGTTCAATAGCATCTATACTCTCATCTGTGTCGAAACCACCTTGAAGTATCAGATACTGAACATCCGGATGGGATTCATCAATTCGCTGTCTCTTTTTAATTACAATTTGGGTAGAGGTCTCTTCAGAAATAGGAACTTCCTCAGTTAATTTTACCACTGGAGTTTCAGCTGTAGGGTAACAACATGTATAGTATACAATAACTGAGTATAAAAGTCATCTAAAAAACATAATCATGTTATACCTGCAGCAAGGGCTGAAATATGTGAAGCAGCATCTTCAGATTCTGATTCCTCCGATGTTAAATCTTCATCCTCACTTCTTTCTTGATCGCCTTCTGGCTTCTCTTCTTCTGAAAACTCAAAAGTATTTGAATTCATCAGACACCAGTTCCTGATATCATATTCATCTTCTTTATATTTTTCTATAGCCATCAAAACAAGTTGTTGAGGGTACTCAGCATAACCAACTAGATTAGCGTATATTTCTTTCTGCCTATCATTTAAGTCCCTTTCGGTGAGTTTTGCTTGTGGTAGATCAGGTGATGTAGCAACATCTTGCATATCTATGGAACCAAAGATATCAGCTGCTACACTAAATTTATTTTCCGGGTCCATTTTATGAATACTGGCTGTATCTATAGTTGATGCCACAAGCAGATGATCATGAGTGATGTGATCCTGGTCTACCATTGGACCTTCTCTACTATGCAATAACACTGCAATTACATCCTGTACAACTTTGAAATCTGAGGCAGCAATTTCAGGTGAGATACTATGCAGAAGATTTAGAACAGTTGGGGAAATTTCACTGACACCATGTACGAGGCTCTGCTTCAGCTTGCCCAGTTCACTTCTGAGAGAGAGCAGCTGTAGTGTTGTGTAATAGTTGAGTTCATAAAATTCTTCTCGATTACGTTTTACTTCATTTTCCCATGTCTGCAACTCATCTTCCATTATTTTGGCCTGTTCCTGCAGCTTATTAACTCCATCTTTAGCATACTGGCAAGGAACCAAGAGAACCCAACCGGTATATTTCACATTCCCAGCTTGTTGGAGGGCTAATAGGACATCTGCAATCCGACACACACTATGTAGGATCTATATGAAAAAAATCAAGAATAAAATTAATGTCTAATTATGCAAGTAGAAAAAACACTAACATCAAGGAAGTAGTCCACTTCTGTTCTATTTTCAGCTTTGCTGCCAGTGATTAGTACAAGCTTGCTTTCCAGGTCCTTGAGATCTTCTAAGGTATAGCTCTTCTTGTGAAGTCGTTTATCTCTCTCGTTCAGCATGACATAAATAATTTCTTCACGACTCTGGAAGATCTGTAACTTTCTAGATCCTATTTTATAGCATCCATAAGCAATAATGTTATTCATCTGGCCAAAAGTGGTGCGCTCAACTGATCCTTGGGTCTCTTTGACTGCTTTATACCAGTCAAGTTCTTTAGAGCAATCACACTATAAATGAATAAATTGAAAGCTCTAATCACTGCTTAATTCCGACAAATGGCTTGTAACCTACCAGAAGTCTTGGTAGAGAAGGGGTATGTTTCATAGCTTCCCAGACAGATCTGCAGCTATCAGCAAGAGTTTCAAAACTTGCATCTTGCTCAAGGTTGTAAATAAGAGACCCAAATCCACTCCCTACTTTAACCAGGTTGGAGAGCTTGTCACGTGTTAAAGCATCCTCCCCTCCAGCAGCCGTGGCAAGTGCAACATTCACAAAGTTTTGCAGGTCACCCACATCTAATGAAAAGAACAAAGAGCAAAATATTAGTAGTAACTTTTTGACTATAGTGTAGTACTCTCTATTCTCAAATCGCTATATATAATTCAAATTAAAGCCACACACAAGAGTACCCAGTTACACACACACACACACGCACACACACACACACACACACACGCACACTCTCACACACACACATACACACACACACACACACCAGTCATACATGTGCTTCAGAGTCGAATATCCTCACCATTTGTTTCTTTCCTAATCCAGTTTATCATATTCAGACACTTGGCAAATATATTTAGGCACTCAAGTTTATCAGAATCAGAAACAAACTCCTGTAAAAATTTCCCTGTCTCAACCAGGCTACGGTCAACATCCCCAAGTGTTTGATCTCTCATTGAAGTGCTAGCCTAAAGGTAAAAAATAGTATTACAATGTAAACTGTGGTTGTACAATGCAACTAGAAGTAGCAGATTTTACTTTTGTAGCAAGTCTCTCAACCAAATGAAAATTCCCGCTTAATTGAAGCTCTTTTTGGAGCTCCAAGAAGGTAGCAGCAGCAGTGGCATGCTTGCAAAGGGTCCAGTACTCTTGTATGGTACAAACTACTCCTGTGAGCCATGTAGGGGTCTCGTCAGGTCGCTGTGAACAAGCATTCACCCCTTTTATCAGGCTAGTCAAAACAGTTTTGAGTTGGTCTAATTGGTTAGATTGATAGCTCTGAAAGTATTCATCCACTTCATAGAGTTTTATGGTACGACTGTATAGGCTGTCAAGAAGTGTCTTGCACTTTTTAAAGGTTGGATTCCACATCAGTGTTACAATATCATCTATCTGTACCTGAGCATTTTGCCGCTCTGCCGCCTTTACATGGTTCTGCCAGATTTTGTTGAATAGATCATTCCCATAAATATGTGCCATGCGGTCAAAATCTGCTGCAATAGAATGTAATTTACCAGCAGATTGAAAGCAGTGGAAGATTAACTTCCTTGCACCATCAGAAGAGCAGAGAGATTTAATATTTCTGTCATCATAATTGGTTTTCAACTGATTTCTTAACTGCTGTAGTCCTACGTATTCAGGAAAATAAGAAAGGCATGTAAACACTAATGTTTGGTCAGAGAGGCTATACCATTGTGATCCTTGGGTGAACATTAAAAAATCTTCTCTACTTTCAGTTTCTGCATGTGATTTATATATGTCTTTATGGGTCCCCCTCCCCGGAAGGCAAGGTGTGTGCTCAAAATGGTACCTCTAGCAGGTACATGGATGTCATCTCAAACTTGTGGCGCACGAACAGTCATCAGAGATCTGGATAATTATGTCTATCACACAGTCTTACCAAAGGAGGCTTACTACAGCTACCAGGTTAGTACAGTGTGCATAGCCTCTGTATAAGAAGAAATATCAGCAATAGAAATGGATGGCACAATTGAGTGATGTGAATGTGAGTTTCAAGCAGCACAGACTGTTTCTCCTCTCTCCTACAGTAGCCATAGTGATCCTTGAAAATATGCTACAGATAGACACATCAATCTGCCAACGACCAGTCGTATTTTCGTGCACCATCCTGATCACCATATAATTTATTCTTTCTAGCGTCCCAGGTTGATACTACAAAGCTCTTAACAGGTTCTTAAAACTATACCTGTCACACTCTAATCCTGCTCTATTAAATTGTCAAGTGCACTACGTTCTTCAAAACTACCACCCAATAGATTTTTTCATTCTACCATAAACAATGCTATCATATACAGGACACTCCCAGAGCACATGTAATACACTCTCACATACCTTGAATATCAATATTTACTTGTGAGCACAGGAAATGAAGGTGTTTTTTTCTTGTACAGAAACTTCTATATTCATTCACCCTTTGGTCTAGAGTACTTTTAAACATTTGAAAACCAAAATTTGGTTGCACACTGCTGGATGTTTCTGTGCACAGCCGTTCCATCTGCTTGATGTTAGCACTGATTTTCTCCAGTTGTTTAATGGTTATGTTTCCACTGCAGATCTGGTTATAAATTTCTTTAAGTTTACTGCAGGCACGAGCACACATTAACTGGCAGTTATCTGGAAGACAGGAATTTCCACGTGGTTCACTTGCTGAAATAAAAGTGGGTGATAAGGAGAAAATTAATTGAGAACTCCTTTCAGTGAGCATCTCAGCCTACCATATATTTTGATGAAGCTAGGCCACAAACTCCAACTTAAAAGTTCCTCAAAAGATATGGATTCAGCACCATTGGGATATTGCAGCTGTAGTAGTTTTCCAAGAAGCTGCCCCCTACGTTCTCTGTCTCCTTCACTCATGTACACCTTTTCTATGCTGGTAATAGCCTCATTCTTTCCCTGTCAGTAAGGATAATGTAAAATAAGTAAGGCAAGACACAGCTTTAAAATACTGCCCTTTTGCTGTTGAATGCATAAGCATTGGCACTCAAGCACTGCTTGCCTTGACCCTGGCCCTGTTAAGCATTCACCCTCCAGCTGCCCCATCCACATTCTGGCAACTCACCTAAGAGTCTTTGACTTAACCATTCCCTCTCAATCTATAGTCTTCACAGCCTACATGGCATTCAAGTCCTGTCTCTTAGCCATTTTGACTGCATGCAACGTGGTTGACAGTACGAAAATATTTTGTCGTTGATTGTATTGGATATGCTAATGATATGCGGTATGCAAAGAACCGTACGGACAGACAGACGTACAGACAAATCTTGACATTAAACATGCTAGTTTGGGGCTCATTCATGCTCATCCAACAAATACACAGATGACAATGATTGATATCTCATGATAGGGAAAGCCTGAGTAAGTGATCACTGCCAATTACAAAGTACACCAAAGATTAAAACTTCATAAAGTATTTGGAGGAACATGCATAATGATTCCGAAAGTATGAGCATGAGAATTTTGTTACTTGTAGCATGTGATTATTGAATTAGGTATAGAATGTTAGAGATGCTATGATGCTTCTGTAGTGAATCACCTGCAGCATACAACACACCCCATATACTGTCATACTCAAAAGTATGATGTGATCCTTTAGTGCCCTCCTCATACAGTAATTTGGAAAATTTCGTTGCTAAAAAATTCGTGATCGTCACTAAACACGAAAATTTAACACACAAAATTAACTTTACAACAAATAATTACAGCAGCGAATATTGATGGCAAGTGGCTAGCTAAAAAGAATGACAGTTGTCTTCAGTAGATCTTACCTACCGTACAGTAAATGCTTCCTCTCCTAAGAAAAAGCAAACAAACTCGCGGAACTTTCCTCGGTAAGTGTCCGATGACAGTCTTTTATATACCGAGTCTTGTCACCACAGTGCTACCCGCCCTTCGCTCTCTTTCACATGCAAATATTTCTCAAATAGCCGCCTCCCAGTGATAGCCACGAATACACAAAGCTTCTTGATTGTGTTCTGAATCAGTCGTACTCATGTTTTGTGACAATTTTTTGTGGATGGTCCAAACCACAAAATTTTGACACTGTGAAAATTTTTCACGCAAACATTTCTTAACTTAAAATATTGCCAACCAGATATACTCCAAATATTGTCAACCAGATATACAGTACTTGCAGACCATACTAATGTTCGACTCCCCCAGTTAATTAATTAATCAGTTTTCACGGCAATAAGTGATAGGATAACAGCCATAGAGTACGTAAATCATACTTGGACAGTACAGTGAACCCCAACCCCTGATCCCACGCAGATTATCACATGATTGTGCATGATAGTATAATTCTCTGCAAAGCTGCAATATAGATGCCGATGATCCTCTATGATCCTACGTAGTCAGCAAAGTGTGTACTAGTTATTGCATACCACATGATAACTGCCAAGCACATGCAGCAAGACCAAAATCATGACCCAAAGTATGATAATCATGACCTATGATCATACAAAGTAACTGTACTCACAATCATCAATGTACCAGGAGTGAGTTAACTACCCATAAACTGCTGTACCTCAGTCACCAATTTTTGTAAACTTTGTGACGTAGCTTCCACAAAGATGTCTGCTAGCTGTGGGTGGGTCTCCTGGCAGGATTCCAACAAAATGCAGAACAGGTCGACCTTAATACCAGGAACCTTCTATAGAAACAAAAAGAGAAAAAAAACTATAGAATGGCTGCATGGAATACAAAAATAACAGGCCCAAAGGCAAGGCGTTTTAATTCTCACAACATAACCTGATAATCATTATCTGCATTTTTTTGTTCATAAAATTTCTTACTCAAATTTATATCTCTGATAATCTTGTTACGAACTATAGACCATACCAATATACACAAAGGTACTTACAATTTCTGCGACACACTCTGTTATAATACGTTTTACAACGCCATGCCAATCTCCAACCAGTTCATCTGGACATTCCAATTGCAAAAGAGAATTCAAGAGCTGGGCAGGAATAAGGATTTTGCAAATACTAATAGTCAGTACTGTCTTCTGATATGGTACATTTAAAGTCTTATACCTTCAATTCCATTTCTGCTTTATGAATTCCATAGCCCCCAAACGTAGATGTTCCCACATACTCTTTCAAGTGCATATAGAGTCTGCTCAATGTATCCTTTATTGTAGCTGCTATCATCTCATGGTTTTTAGCCTTGCCAGAACTAAAGCTCCTCAAGCAATAAAAAATTAAGATTAATGCAGCTTTGAGGGCATCAGTGTAGACAGCAGAATCACTTAGTAGATATTTTGTCAGTCTCGAAAAAAGAACAACAGCAGCACTTAGGGTAAAGTCCAGTTCTTGGGTGCTAAAGTAAACAAATGACAACAAACCACAATTCTTGTAGAAGTACAGACACAATATAATTACTGACAAACTGTCAAATTCATGTTACAGCTATTATCCATTATGCAAAAAGAGTTATTGACATCTCATAATTCACAAACATCTGTAGTTCTGGCCCCTGGGTTGAATTATATAGGTAAATCTACAGACAATTACTCAAAACACAATTGGCCATTTTTTTTAACAAGACATCACACATGTTATCTGCTCCTTTGCTGGAATCAGTAGGCATGTGCGCTCCTGTTTGAACACTTACCTTTTGGTATTTTGTCTTGGTATCTCATTTACAACATCTGTAGTGATTCTCACCAACTTTGTTATATCTTTAATCTATGAAAAAATATATAAATCTACCAGTTAAGTGAATGCATAAACAAACATTACTTTAATGGGCAAGTGAAAAAACATGGAAAGCAACGGGAATCTGCAGAGAAGGAAGACCTGTGGGTTTCTATACACAGGGCCGTAGGAAGCAGTCTGACCGATCAGGCCATGTTAGGCCACTTATTGATTGCTTAGCTTCATATATCAAGCCCATAGACGCAAACAACAAAATGTAGCCAGCGTCTGAATTGAGTGATCATTCTTGGCCAGCACCAAATGTATAGCCCACAGTCTCTTCATCTCAACCATTCCCTCCGTAGCAAGCTATCGCTTACTAATAAAAACTGCTTATGTGCATGGCATGCATCGTTCCTCAGCTATACAAATCTGAAAAAGCGGAGACCATGAATGAGGCTTTATATATTCATATCATGCAATCCTATAGCTGCTACGAAAGTGGTGAAAATTCCATTCTATGCTACTCAACCCTCTGGTCTGATCATGCCACTACATGCACTCTGCATACTAGAAGGTGGAGCAGAGTCAACCTCAAGACTGTCTACATACTGTCATCACTAGCACTGTCTGTTGTCACACTATCATAGCTGAAGTTAGTATTATGAATCTACAAAATTTTCCATTCATTGCTTGTTATGTACGTAGCAGGTCTATAAAAACAACATTATATAAAATTGTGCATTTCTGTTCCCATTTCCAGCATTATGTTTTCCTTAGCGTTATAACATACGTCTATTTGGTTTAGGTGTCGTCCATCTGTAATAGTTTGTGATATCCAGGATGCTGACACACATGGAGGTATCAATAGCACAAGGTGTTCCTGTTCTACCTTTGGGCAGATGTAGACAAATATTTGTAGAAAGAGAGGATCTGCTGCAATTAAAGGTCTTGTTGGCTCAAAATGTGCTCGGACAAATCTATAATAAATTGCAATAAAAAAAGTAAATTGCATCCAAAAATACAGTGGTCATTTTGGTAACCCATATACCTCAGTTGCAGCCATGGCACCAGAGAATGTATGTTTAAGTACTTATCAGGCCACACAATTTAATTACTTGGTGTATGAGCTATTTGATCCATGCATTAGGGTCGGTAGGTCGGCTAAAATTTATATATTGCAGGATGTAATTAGTACAAATTAAAGAAGTAGAACGAAAGTGGCATCACACGTGATGCCATACGCATCAAAGAAATGGTGTACTAAAACTTACTAGTGTAGTGTGTGACAAACTATCTAATAAAGCCACCCACAACAAAAAGAATAACGAATTAGAACCTTCGGGGTCGATCATACCATACGTGGTAAGCCGACACAGCACTGCTGTAATGCAGTCTTTACATTTTTGTAGCGATCCTACGGAATGTCTGATAAATTCTTGGGAGCCTGTTTCATAGGTTTATCGATCAGATTGCTGAAATTGCTGTCCCACGATGAGTGTAGAACTGTTCTGTTAGTTGCTGCATGCTTTTTGCCTTTGTGCGCAAGTGTATTAGTCAATAGACCTTTGAACTTAACATTATTTTGGTGGGGAAAAAGTTTTTCATCTTCAGTAAGATTGATGGGATGGTCGGGGCCGTACACCAAGTAATCAAATTTGTGTGGCCTCAATAAGATCACTTTACTCAGGGAAACCCAGCTAGATCATGTTTCTGTGATGGGAATAGCAACAGGCTGGGAAAGGTAT
Source organism: Phakellia ventilabrum (assembly GCA_963921505.1). Lineage (NCBI taxonomy): Eukaryota > Metazoa > Porifera > Demospongiae > Axinellida > Axinellidae > Phakellia > Phakellia ventilabrum. The sequence continues at coordinate 3,576,285 of OY997380.1, read as the reverse complement.
ACGTTGTTAATTGGCCTTTCCATCCTTTTGAAATTGGAGAAATGTTTGTGTAAACTGATCACTTGTTTACACATTATTTTGTAGACAGAAACTGCATTAACCAAAACTAGAAATTGCATTCCATGAATGTTCTATTCTACAGTTGATTCCAGAAATTCTATTCCACAAACCTTGCAATTATACAAACCTCAGTTCCATCAATATATCTTCTCCTATTCCACACCACAGGGAAATGAGCCTATGAGTACGGAGTATAACGGATACCACTCGTCACTGAAACTAACCGTATCTGCACCGTACGTGCACCGTTTCAGTCCGTCGTGAGCGTGGCAGGATCGAAGTCTTAAGTTTATTACTGTGAACTATGAACCCAATAAGGTATTTTGCATAGAAATTTACGCTGTTTTAGAACATGCCAAGTGGTCCCACAACGGACTGAAACGTTGCGCGCACGGTGCAGATACGGTTAGTTTCAGCAACGAACGGTGTCCGTCCTATCCCGTATACATACGCCCGTTTCCCTGTGCACATTCTTGCAATGAAAATGTTTTAGGTGTATGGAATAGGAGGGGATTCATGTAATGGAATGGGTTTGTGGAACAGAAAAGCAATCCAAAATTTTGATATTTTTCAGCAAGCAGGAAGCGCTATGTAGGCAGCTGTCTCCTTTGGCCCTGAAAACCAATCATCCTGAAATCTGCAGAACACTGTGTTCATTTCTTTGCGTATGCTCTTCATGGTTGAGAGGTTCTCAGGCAACCAAACCTGTTGAAAGTGCATGTGCTATTAGCTAGTCTCGTGACCACACCACTTGTTTTTTTCTGCGTTAGCCCTCTCCAAACGGGCATGGCCACTTCACTCACACACTGACTCAGAGTCTAGTTACTACGTTTTACTAGGAGAGAGATACAATTTGCAGTGTATATGCACTGGTCCCTTTATAGCTACTGCTATACAAGAAAATATTTGTCTGAAAAGTGGTCAGGTTAAAACCAGTTAGCCAGCACTAATTCCTGAAGCATTCATTAATGACTTCCAAAAAGATAGTTTCTCTGTAACCTATAGTTGGACAGTTGGAGTCTACAAAACAAAGAGTAAACAAGACTAAGTGGATGATTTTCCACACATATTTCTCCAATTTCGAAAGGCAATTTAAGAACGTATATCTGTGCCAACCTGTTAACGTATTGTCCCGAGCAAGCGCCCAAGTGGCCACTCAATTAGCATTCAAAACGGAAACCCTAAAGTGAATTACTCACAGTTGTGACAGCTCTGCAGTCCAGACTGTACCGTTTACATAGGATGTAGCAGCATAAATGCATGGTGGGTGCTAGTCTCGTGCCCGTTACAAGACTAGGTGGGCGCTTACACAGAGGAGCCGCCCAAACAATAGAACATTATCAAAATCGGGGGGTGGGCGCTTGCTCGGGACAATACGGTACTATCCGCATCAAACAAAAACAATATCTGAGTAAAGCGATCTTAGTGAGCTGCACTTAACTGTGCGGCATTCTCTGATGCTAGAGCTCCAACTGAGGTAACCCTATATGAGTTAAAACCACAAGCGTGCACCTGGCTTCGTACCTAATATCTTTATCATGTGTCTGACTCCTCACTACAGACAGACCCAGGTTTTTGTCTCCCCACTTCATCTTCTCTGGATTCAATTCAGGAGCCTGGAATGGCTTGCAGTCTTCCCTTAGGAAGTGGATGAGGGGAATAGCATACAGCCACTGATGACTGTGAAGATTTCTCTTGTGCAAAAGCTGCCTACAGAATTGGCTAATAGCATCTGCAGCTTTCTTTCTTGAATTCTGAGGTATCAAGCTACTCATATACTCATAATCAATACACTTCTGATTTTCTGTGTCTGGTTGAAGAGTAAGCATAGACATCATGTCAGAAATGCGGTCAAGGTTAATGCTTTCGATACGTAGTGGACGAGGGATAAGCATATCAAAACAATAGATCACCGTCGAAACAGCTGCAATTCTTTTCCCATTTTCTTCTTGAGTGGCACATTGTTTTCCCTTCAAAGCAAGTACAACAGAGTATAGCCATTCTGTCATGGCCTAAAAAAAAAAATTTTTATAACTGCCAGTGTACACACATGCATAGATCATGCACAATATCTGAACAGTTCACTGACCTCAGGAAGACTATCTGCTCTCCATACATCCCAATGTACATGACAGATCGGCTGAAAGAAAAGCTGGTTGAAGATGTCTACTATGTCTTCAGCAATCTTAATGATATTGAACTCAGTAGATAGCTCACAAGTATAGAGCACATTCTGATGCTTCTCCAGGTAGATCTGTAGGCACTTCTTCTGCATCAAATCATGGTGAGGAATCACTAGTTCCTCATCCTTTTCAGCTTTAAAGAATGATGGTATCCAGCTGGTAATTTTTTGGATAACTGATTTTGATTTTGTTTCAGGATATACCATACTGTCATACTGATCGTAGTGACCTTTAATAATATAAGAAAACAAATATTAATGGCTATTAGCCATGATAATTTAAATGTGTACATATACCTCCTTTCTGAAAATTCTCCCTTGGAACACGCAGACACCTATTTACAACTCCTTTATTGCCACGTGCGGTAGCTCCATGTAGCCATTCAAATTCACATGGATCAGATATGTCTCCTTTTATTTTGGAGTAGATTACATACTTGTAAGGAATACATGCTTCATTCTGCAAAATAATTGTATCAATTGAAAGTGTGCAGCACATCTCAAATAGGCCTTCACCAGTATCCCTACAAGTGTGGGCAAAAGGAATCAGCTATCATAATGTTGCATGCTTTATGGCTGACAAAAAATTGCTAGCTTTGTTCCCAGGCCACAGCTTTTTCAGCTATTTTCAGCTTTACTTCACTTTCATGCATTCAAATAAAGCAGGGGGCTGGGAACGAGGTTACAAGATTGCCACTAGCTCAGTTATAATTTTACTCGTAGAAAGAACCCTGCACAGTGCATGTTAATATTTTATGCACATAATAGCAGGAGCGAATAATGACATAAATTGTTATACGCTTCTGATAGAAACAGACATACCTGACTTCATGAAATTGACCCAAATCACACCGCCAACCTCCCAACTTCCAATGCCCAAAATGCAGGCATATTCGAGATTTCTGATCCCAGTTCCAAACTGCTTTAGGCACTAACACATGAAATGTGATAGTAACTGCCTTATCTGGAGATATGTGAATGCCTGTTGTATCACCTTCAGTAACACTCCTCTGGCTGTAGGTATTAGAAAATATAGTCCAGCTCCCATTCTGCCCCATTTACAACCAGGCTTACACCACCAAAATAAACTATATTCTCAGCTCCATGAGGCATGCTGCGTTTGCGTATTCTTGGTTAAACATACCTTTTATTCTTCTGAGTAGACTGGCCTGGCGTTTTGCTGGCATCTCTATCGGGCCTGCCTCTGCCTCTGCCTCTGCCTCTGCCTCTGCCTCTGCCTTTGTCCACTCCATCAAACAAATTAGGCTGTTCCTTGTAACCTGGCCTCTTATGAAGCTACAAGAAAAATAAACTTGCTATATTATGGATCACACACTGTCAAAATAAAATGGTAATTTTAACCTAGGGTGGTTGCCACAGTTACAAGGATTAATCTATTTCAAGACAACCCCATGCAGATTTAAAAGAACAAAGCAAAAAATAACTCCCAGTAGCTATAAGGTTGAAAGAAACCAATATGGTAACCTGCAGACAACTAGTACCAGTTTGTAGTACACGTGGGGGAACACCAACATCTGATTGTAGGTCAGGACAGCCCCATGTAAAAACCCATGAAATGAGTGCTGTTGCTGTGCATGCATGTGGCATGTAATCGTGTACTTGATATACACTGGGGTATTATTTCAGAACAGCTCCAAGTAAACATTTCCCTGAAAGAAACCAATGTGGTAACCTGCATGCATGCACTCCAGATACCTAATCTGGTACCATGTGGCATGTACTGGTTACGTATGCATGAACCTAACTGCATGTTTGTATTGGTGGAACATTTGCAGCTTGCAGCTTTCTATACTATGGTACATTCTAGATCATGCAACTGTAGCAACCACCCAAGGGTTAAAGTTACCCATTCATTTTTACAGTGCAAACAACACTGCCAAGTTCATATAAAGATAAGGTGGGGGGGGGAGGGTCAGACAAAAACAACAACCTTGGCTGATAGCAAAACAAGAGCAGGGATTCAAATCTATAGCAGAAACAATTTCTACCTAGTATGAAAAGGGCAAAGTTCTCCTGGGCCCATAATTGGGGCGAGCCTGAGCGAACCCCACACTAGCGAGTCGAATTCTGCCCCCGTCTATGTGTATATATATATATATGTGTGTGTGTGGTACGTACGTCTTATCGAATATACCGTATTTCCTCGTATAAAAGCCTCCCTCAAATAAACGCCGGCCTCGTTTATACGCCGGGTGGAAGTTCGGTATTATCGTTAATAAACGCCGGGCTGCGATTAAACGCCGGGTCGAGCTGAGGGCGCGGCACCTTGCGCACGTGGACCGTTAATATTCGCCATGTTTTACTGACATATCGTTGGAAAATCAATGCAGGAAAGTACAGTAAGCAACTACTCTCCCGTTTGTGTCTGGTTTATTGCGTCTGTGTGTGTGCATGTGCCCATACCGCCAGCCAGCGTACTATTTTAGTGTCATAATAGCGCTAGGCTCAGGCCTAGATGGGTATCTGTAGTAGCTAGTAGCAATTCTTCATGCTTGCTACAGTTGTTGGGAGTGTTTCGTCGCTAGGAAGTCTTAGTTAGCATTAATTTTTGTACGCACGAGTGAGCACTTGTTTATAAACGCCCGCCCCGTTTAAACGCTGGCCTCGTTTTAACGCCGAGTCAAAAGAGGTGGGAAGGAAATAAACGCCCGGGCCTTTATATAAGGAAATACGGTAAGTACAAAATTCTAATTTTGCGTATTAAGTATGCGAAGTGCATTACGTAGTCACTACGTTTGTGGCACGAGCAGAATGTAAGCCAATAGGCCAAGGTACGTTAGTTTTTTATGTATCTTACATGGCGAATAAGGGCTAGATAGTGATAATAATCCAGTTTTGGAATGGTTTGGTTAACTGTAAGCGCACTACGAAATTGCTCAGTCAGCACTTTCGGTAACCGCCGTGCAAGAAGAGACCAGCCCAACCATTATTTAGCTTTCAGGTATAATAGACCTTTATCCGGTAATGGGGGGTAAAAGTGCTGCAAGCACACGAAATTACAAGGAAACAAGCATGTTCTTATGTTTTCATGTAAGAAAACTACATCAAAACACGTTTTCTTGTATTTTCTCCATTTAGTGCCTACTTTTACCCCCCAATGGATAAAGGTCTTTTACTAGTTACTGAGCACAATCTTCAGCCTTGTCTTTACATATACTTAGACTTTAACACTGCTGGATGCAGTCTCGTCTGCTACCATTGTGGTTTGTAGTACATAAGTCAGACAATCACTTTGTATTACATCCACTTTGAAATGCTCATTGCTACTTATAAAGCACAGTCACTCGCTCAGGCTCGCCCCACAATGTCATGCATTTGCCTAGTAATGTCACATATCCAAAGTTCTTTCTACTACAGGCATTAAAGGGTAAGAATGGTGGTTGGGGCGAGCCTGAGCGAGCCCCACACTAGCGAGTCGAATTCTACCCCCACGTACATCTTACCGAATATGTGTACAAAATTCTATTTTTGCGTACACGTATTACGTAAGCAATGTTAATCGCGTGAGTGCTTTACTATGTTAAAACTGAAAAAGGCTAGCTATACCGTACACAGATTTCAAGCCTACTATGGATACTTCGTCGCTGCTGCTTCCATAAGATGTTTCGGGAAAGAGAAGAGATATCTCAAGTACAACAATCAGCTACCAGTGCGGCGAGAGAGGAGAGGCTTCGAAGACAGCGAGATCATGAAAGGGAACGTCACACTTCCGAGAAACCCGAAGCAAGGTTGGTAGGGAGACCAGCATTCTGGTAGTATGATCCCCTGCTAAAAGATTATTTCTGTTCAGTTTAAGGTTAAGAAGACAAAGAGATAGGCGTCACACTCAGGCTGCTGAGAAACGAGACGCCATACTACAGCAAAGGAGGCAGTGTCTAGTCGATGAAACTATCAAAGAGAGAGGCTAGGCTGTAGCAGATGAGCAAGCAGAGAGACTAGCTGCTGAGACTGTGGAGGAGAGAGAGGTGAGGCTGCAGCAAATGAGGGACAGACTAGCTGCTGAGAGTGTTGAAGAGAGGCGGAGATGAGGCTTCAGCAGATGAGTAGTTCTCAGAGGGAGAGACTAGCTGCTGAGAATGCAGAAGAGGGGAGGTTAGGCTACAACATGACAGAGAGAGCCACAGGGAGCGGAGAGTGCAAGAAACACTTGGCCAGTTGCCTACTCACCAAATCATTTGCCTGCCACTCCTCACCTGGAATGACACTGGTCTTGGGGAACCTCATCCCATTTGTGATCAGTGTTTCTTTATATATGTCCATGTATGGCCATCTGGATTAATGACCATTAGTGATCACAATCTAAGGTTGTGTCGTTGCAATAATTCCATCATGCATGTATACTGTGCACTCACTCAGGCTCGCCCCACAACGCCCTGCATTTGTCTAGTATTGAGCAATGGCCAAACTCCGGAGGCTTGTGAACAGTCTTAGTGTCTACCATTGTAAAGGCTACAGCCCCATGGATTGCTCATCTCATGACATAGCATCCACAGGACTGGTCATACAAATATGATGTAAATGTGCCCATATAAGGGTACAATGGTTTGAACAGCATGGCTTCTTTAAATACTACCGGGTACGTCAGGTATTACAGAGTGTATAATGCAAATACCAGCTCAGTGAAGTACTGACTCTGCACTCTTCCATGATCAACAGATGAATATGCTAAACACTGCTAAGCTTAATCTGCCAGGAGACCTGACTCACCACTGCTTAAGGAAACTTAGCTTGACCAATCAGTGGTTTTAGTAGAGCACTGCATACATAGAGCCTTGAAAGAGATCTTATTGCCAAGAATAGGACTATTGGATGACTATTGATATGTTGTGCTGTCATATGTGCATAGTCGCAGTTTCATAAGATTGACTTAGACCACAGACTCAAAGTTCCAGGAGGCAAAGTTTATGTAAGTAATAAACTAGCAAATGATTATCATCGTGGGGGCAAGCCTGAGTGAGTACATGCAATGTAGAATAAATGACTAAACTGGTGGGCTTGGAGAAGAGGTGCGCATGCACACTGGTAAGGCCTCAGCAGAGATAATGCAGTCACTTATTTCATGCCAGTCTTGCTCATTACTCCGCACCGCATAGCTATGCGGAGGCAGGGTAAAGTAATCAGTTTTGTCCATCTGTCCTAAAAAAATACTTCCAACAGGCGATTTAGAGGATTTAGCGACTTCAAACACAGTAAGAATGATGAAATTCACTGTACGTTAGTGTACGTGCACCTGATAGTCTCAAAAGTAGTTCTGTTCTCCACATTTCCAGCTCTTCTTATTTTCGGTGTCGTCCACCATATTTTAACATGGCAATAGGTTACGCCCACAGCATAAAACAATACAGCTTGCCATCAAATTTTAAAGCAGAGCTTATCACCAAAGAAGGTGGCTGCAGACGCTGACGCCACAGTCTGTGAAGAGTCAAGATGACTAGCTATAAACACATCTGAGAGACCTGAGGCCTTCGATGCTAGGAACCAGGGTAAGCCAAAAATGATAGTCAAAATTGCGGGTGGAATGTATATAGCTTCATACATCTGAAAGGCAAAAGTCACTGATTAGCTATAGTACTTCCTATTTGTGAAGATGACACTCCCACCTTCTGGAAATTTGGCATTATTTAGAAATATACCATGTACATGCAAGGGAATATAAAGCCAGTATCCATGGTATGTATATATACCACATGAAAAAGCTATGCCTGCTGCTTCGAAAATTTTTACAGCCATCCCGACTCTTTACAAACTCTGGCAACAGCATCTGTAGTCATCTTTGAGGACGATAAGCTCTGCTTTAAAATTCGCTGGCAAGACGCACTGCTATTGCAATTGGCTCTTTGCAGAGCCAGGACACCATAACATAAGTCTTAGTGTACGTAGATGGAAGTCTGTGTACATCCGCATACAGCTCCAACCTCCCCTTCCATTGCTGGTATACAGTCTGGAGCGTGGGGTATGTGTTCTTGGAACTGTAGTTATAGTGATGCTCTTGGCATAATGCATATATAATAGCTACTGGTATGCATTGTATACAGTAGATGTATGGGAGATTTTAACAAGTGGTTAGGTATACTTTTCCCATTCAATACAAAAGGTCAACAACATATTCCTAGAAGCTTTTACATTACTTTGCATTCAAGTCTAAAGTCTAGCTATAGACTTCAATGAATTTTAACCCTAAATCATACTTCTCTGAAAGTTGTAAATTCCATCATTTCACAGAATCCACTATACAAATTAACTGTGCCTACCTGCCCAGCTGAGCTATCCCCACCAGGAGTAGTCTCTTGTATGGGAGTGGTAATTCTACTGGTAGTGTTGGGTGAGCCACTGGAAGTTGTAACACCAGTAGCAGGATTCTGTCCAAATATTTTCGGCTGCTTTGGGTCAGGTGTTGCTTCCTCTTCTAGTTTGCTTCCACGTTTTCGAGTGTTATGCTTTGATTCATGAGTAGATCCTTGCCTCAAGTTAGCATTTTGAGGAGGTGTAGCACTGGAATTTGAGCTAGTAGACATGTTAGAACCAGTAGCACTACTCTGTGATCTTGTTTTAATGCCACCAGCATTCTTGTCACTGTCTGGCTGCGATGTCTGTGTATCACCAGTACTTTTAGTGTCCTGGACTTGAGTTTTTTCTACTCCCTGACCTTCCCCCAATTGGCTTTTTTGCGGGGAACTTGGGTGGCTATTTTCCTTCTGGACATCATCACCAGTTTTAGAAGTTGAATCATCAGATGGAAGTGGAGTTTGTCGATTGTGAATAAGTTTATCTTGATCAGGTGCTAATGTTCGCTCTGCACTGGACATTTCACTAGACAGTGAAGCCGAGGTCACATTTGTTGACTCAGTTGTTTTGGCCTGGCTATTGTTGTCAGTGTGTTCTTGGGGTGCCAGAGTATCACCAGCACTTTTAGTGCCCTGGATCTGCGTTTTTTCTACTGGCTGGCTTTCCTCCAATGGACCTTGTGGCTGGGAACTTGGGTGATTACTTTCCTGCTGAGTATCACCAGTTTTAGTAGTCGAATCAGATACTTGAAGCGGAGTCTGGTTGTCTTTAACTTCATCTTGAGATACTGACGTTCTCTCTGCAGAGGAGATTTCACTAGATAATGAAGCTGAGGTCGCATTTGTTGACTCAAGTTTTTTGGCCTGGCTATTGCTGGCAATGATTTCTTGTGAATTTGGTTGGCCATTTTCTGGCAATAGCTGAGTTTTGCTTGAAGCCAAGGAATTCTTGTCAGCTGTATCCTGCTTGCTTTTAGTTTCATGGGTACTGGTTTGAGGACCTTCAGCTTGATGAGTCATTTCCCCTTCGCTCTTCTGTGGTAGCGCTTCACCCGCTTCTTTTACAGCACCTTTATGCTGTTGTAGTTCAACAGGGGGGTCTTCATGCAGTTTCTGCTGTTGGGGTCTGTTACATTTATGGCAAAATTTTGCTGTGGAAATCAAGAGCTTTGTTCCACATTCTGGATTTACACAGTTTACCTCAAGCTCTGTCTGTGATTTCCCGCAAAATAGACAAAATGAGAGCGATTCTGGAATAGCTCCGGGGAATTGCAATTGCTTGTGGCAGTGGATACACTCCCAGCACTTGGTGCCCCCTGAGGCTTCAGACATCGTAAGTTACGGTAGCAAAAAAAACTAGTTACTAAAGAAGTACTGTGTTTATAATTTCGAGTCCCGTGATTTCCTATAAATCAGCGCTTAATTAATGGGGCGTGGCTCGTACGTTACCGTTTCCCATTCCCATTCCCATTCTGCAATTGTGCGATACCGTGATCAGTAAAGAAGAGAGTCAAAGAGCAGCGCAAAGAGTCTGAACAATGCGCCGTAGGAGTACGGGGGGAGACTGGCGGGTGGGAGGACTGGAGCTACTGCTGATGGAGGCTGCCAAGCAGGGCGACCTGCGCGGCATATGGAGTGCCTCGAGCTACTGGAGAGATTGTGACTATCCTGTAAGACACCGAGTTGGCACTTGGAAGAAATTATGGTTACTCACGAGAGTATCACATGATCACTTACGTGAGTATCACATGATCACTCGTGTGAGTAACACATAATCATTTTGTGGGTATAACATGACCACTCGTGTCAGTAGCACATGACTTCTTCGCCTCCACAGGGCTACCATGGCAAACAATGCATGCCTGGTTCAGATGCTAGTGGAGGAGTACAATGCAACACTGTACGCCAATCACCCCATAACTAGAGAGAACGCCCTCCACTTAGCTTGTCAGAACATGTCCAGACTTCACTACTACATCATCCAGCACTGCCACCATCTCTTGATGAACCCCGATAACGAAGGGTCCTACCCCCTGCACATTGCCTGCAACAACAACGACATAGAGTTTGTTTCCTGGCTCTTCCAGTGCATCACAGAGGAGGCCATCGACGAAGAGTTTGGCGACATGATCAAATCAACCTTGCCTCGGTGAACCTCGCTTCCCGACCTCCCTTCAATGAAGCCTTTCTTCAACTCCTATAATTCATCCTCTATTGCCTCCATACAGCCTGTAAAATTCAGCAGGAGGTCAGCGACAATTCCGAGAAAAAATTCTCCAGGATGTGCATGACGAAGAAGATGAGGAAAACGATGATCTGATTCTGAATCTGGATTCGGAATGTGCTATTCCCAGCCGAAGAGTGGAAGAACTAATGGCTAGTATTCAGTCTGATCATTCAGACCTCAGCGGCCAATCCACCCTACTAGATGAGTCCATCGAGGTCTCTACCGAGGGAACAGAGGTTGTGTAGTTGAGAGCTCTCAAGACGGAGTCGACAGCGTTGTAGGAGTCCCCGTTACTTCAATAATCCTGAATTCACCAGTAAAGTAGTGGATTCGTTCACCGTCTCAGGCGGCTGTCTCAAACGAAGGAATTCCGATGCCGATGAAGAGTTGTCCGGAATTGAGGAATACATGAAGAAACTCGGAGCCTTCTGCCGCACTGTGCAGACGGTTTCGATGGTGGAAGGTGTTACAAACGGCCTCTTCCCAGAAATTTACCAAAAGATCCTAGACATCCACTGGCTGAGGCTCCGACAGGGCCATTCTGAACTGAGCCGCAGCTCAAGCGATGAAAGCAACGGCTCAATTCAGTTGCAGGAGCTCAGCTTTGAGGAAGATGAAGACTGCGAATGCTGTCAGTCTTCTCTCTACTACCTCGATCTCTCGCACAACAGGTTTTGCGAGATCCCTTGGGACTTTCTCTGTGTTACCCCAAAGCTTCAATGACTCGGCTTTCGAGAAAACCAGATCCAAGACCTGGACATCATCCACGACATGCCTCCCGATCTCAGAACCCCCATGCTCGACCACAACCAAATCTCAAACACGTCAAAGAAACGTCCCTCGTCCCTTCCCTGTGGTAACCCACTAAAGCTTCTCTCGGTCCAATTCAAGGACTCCATTCCGTACTGCTGCCACTGCTGCCATCACTTTCTTGAAAACCTCACGAACCTGACACTAGACTGCAACCAGCTGTCCACATTCCAGGTTGTTGATTTGGTCCACAGCGACATCGTCCACGACCCAGAAATCCCCGACTTGTCATTCGATAGCATCACCTACCGACTGTTATTCCCGAATCTGTCTATTCTATCACTTGAAAGGAACTTCCTGGCAACTATTCCTCTTCACCTCCGCCTCCTGACTCACCTTGGCTCCCTCACTCCCTCCCACAACCCGATTGTTGAGCTACCCCTAGAGATGGGGTGCGTGAACGTCCAGGCCCTGCTAGTGCTAAAGGTGGACGGCGTGTACATCCGGAACATCCCACAAAACCTGCTCGATAGGGTTCCAAAACACCTCATCACATATTTGAGGTCATTGCTCAAAAAGTGAGTTGGCTGGCAGTTTAGATTTGTAGCTGTAAGTAATTTTGTGCGAGTTTATAGTTTAACTTTATTGCCCAACAAGAAGCCTGACATATGTAGTGTTACTGGGTTCTTGGGTGGCTCTGGTATCATTCAATACTTTGGTTCTCATATTACCACCCACCGACCAAGAACTTGGTTTTGTCTGGTCGGTTGGTGGTAATATATATGTGTCGTGTTATGATCCACTGACCAAGAAAGTACCTCTTGGTTTTGTCTGGTCAGTGGGTGGTAATATGTGAACCGAATCATTGAATGTAAAGGTGTTGTTATATAACAGCAGAATCATAGAACCTGTGAGTGTTTTATTTTTCTAACAGAGATCTGCTAGGGGCAGTGACCTTTCCTCCTTCACTCATAACTCCTCCCCTTCCTCCTTCACTCGTGGCTCCTCCCCTTTCCTCCTATACTCATGACTCCTCCCCTTCCTGCTTCACTCACGACTCCTCCCCCTTCCGCCTTCACTCATGACTCCTCCCCTTTCTCCTTTGCTCACGACTCCTCCCCCTTCCTGTCAGGTCGAGGCCCTACCATCGCATCAAGCTGATGGTGGTGGGAGCGGGTGACAAGGGGAAGACCACGCTACTGCTGAACCTGACCCGCAAGGGCAAGGTCATGCGGTTCAAGGAGGTTGCAATGGAGCTCAGCAACCGTCCGCTGGCTACTATCTCCATCCTTCCAGCACGAAGCAGCCATATAACCTCCCTTCTAGCCACCAAAGACCTAGTATATGTTGGCACGGGAGGTGGAGTAATAGTGGTTTGGAACATTGTCTCCATGGAGGTTACCTCACTGCTGCATGGCTACGACATGGCAGTGCGCTGTCTGTTCTTTGTTAGTCCAGGCCAGCAAGTGAGACCGTTTATGAGAATGTTCTCCAGAAAGGACTCTGCTACAACCAGTGTTGGTGCTAGGTCGCCGAAACCTAGTGCAGCAAGCATATCCTCCTCTGTTAGTAACGGTGCAAGGCTCAGCATGTCTAGTCTGACCAGTAATCCCAGTATTGGTGATGCTACAGTGGAAGACTCTAGAAGCATTCTTTTTATCTTTGGCAAGGGATACCGAGGGGTCGTGGGGAATTCCCCTAATCATCCATCGGCATTTAATCTACCCAGTGAGACTGCAGCACCAACGTCCCTATTCTGCGGCTGGCCAAGCCGCTTCACTCCATTGGCCACTTGTTGCTATGGTCAACAGGAAGCGATTCTCAGAGTACCACTTCCCAGGATTCATTCACCAGCTTAAGTGAGATGGAAGAGAGTTAACATTTTTACTTAGCTGTGGAAGGGTATTATAGATTTGCTGTGCAACTCCTGTTTCAGTTTGTTTTTCCTCACTTCTGTTAATAATTTTGTACTCAATTTATTTTCAGCTTATGTGTGCTCTTGCAACCAATCACTTTTTAACAGTATAATTATGCTAGTTTTCCAGTTTCTATAATGAGTAACAGTGGAGTGGCAATAGTATATATATTAAGCAAACATGCCTTTTCTATCATCAATCATTGAAAATAGGAATGTGACTCTACAAGCTGGTTCCAATCTTTCCAGGCTTTCCCTTAATTACACAGTTTCTGGTACAGGAACTGATTGATGGGGCTAAAGCCTTGAAACATTCAAGTTGTAGTACATGTGTTCACAGACCACTATTAGCCACTGTACATGTGTGGTGTTAATGTGGTTATTAGTAGTACTGCATGACATTGTACAATATTATTGCTAGCTATAAAAGTGTTTTTGCCTCCTCTAAGTCGTTCGGCGACACCAGTATTTCCTGTACCACCAGTTTTAGGTCATCACTCTGTTGTGTGTGTGTGTGTGTGTGTGTGCATGTGCGTGTGTGCATTCATAATATTATGAGTCCGTGCGTGAATAATGAATGCTGGAATACCTTCATCAATGACATAATTATAAGCTATACGCACCAGGGTTTCACTTTTGGCAAGCAACCCCAAGTTTCCTTTCGCCTTTTACATCCACTGGGTAGCTGTGATACCTATAATTAGAGTATAAATAAACGATTACTACATGAATGATGCAAGATCTAATCCAAGCCTGACCTTCCACAGCATCTGTTAGCCAGTGTCCTCAAGAAATAGTGAGATTTCCTATAAACAATGGAGATAAAATAAGCCATGCATCCTGCGGTATCATCATGATCTGTGCCCTGCAGCGCAGCAGCGCCATGGCATGCGCGATAAACTGTTTAATTTCAGGTGCTTTATTGTTCGCGTGTTTATTTTTAGAGCGGGTCAATCCTTCACCATCCATTGGTCAGATTTGAATTTTTTGCGCGGGAGACGTGCAGGAATAAAAAGCCCAAAAGCAGGCTGCAATTATAGTTTTGCGGTAGAGTTGATGAGTGCTGGAATGCTGTTCTTCATCTTGATGGCTGTACACATATCTTTGTAGGTGCTGAGCCTTTGTTTTAGCCTAGTTCGTGTCATGCAGAATTGCAGATATTAAAGTTTGTACAAATATTTTAATAGTGCATGTACTTTGATTTCAAGTACTCCCTCCTGTGCACTGGTCTATACCGTCTGCATTCATGGTTGAACACTTAGCCTGCTAGAAGTATACCTATAGCTACATTGTTTAAACTGCCATTGCCTCTTCTCTCCCTCCAGTCACTGCAAGACTGCAAGAGTTCCCACAGCCATCACCCAGCCAGGCAACCAAGCAGCGGCAAGCACAGCTCATCTACTTCCCTTGAAGAACAGCCAACACAGCAGGTTACCATAAGGCAAGCACAGCTCATCTACTTCCCTTGAAGAACAGCCAACACAGAAGGTTACCATAAGGCATGCATATTCAAATTGTAGCATACTGCATGTACAATACTGCATGTGCATGAGCGATAGGTGGAATTACGTTGGACAGCTGTCCATTAAATTGTAATTGTGCTAGGGTAATTATTCTGCTTGCATGTACATGTGCAAATTAGTGGTTGCGCATGCACGAGTACATAAAAATGAGTAGTCATCCCAGGTCACCAGGTCTAGCCTTGTTCCCAGGTCACCAGGCTAGTTGAGGTCTAGCCTTGTTCCCAGGTCACCAGGCTAGTTGAGGTCTACATGCTAATGTTGTGGAGGTCTACAATTATTGTAAGTGGAACTACCTATAATGTCATACTGTGTATCCATTAAAACGGTTATTGTCATGCATGTTGTATACAATCGCCTGGCACCAAACCTAACATCACTTAATCAACCACTAGACATGGCGACATTACATACATACATACATGTGGTATATGATCGGCTGTCACCAAACCTAACATCACGTGATCATCCACCAAACAGGGCGACATTATATGCATGTGGTATATGATCGCCTGGCACCGAACCTAACATCACTTAATCAACCACTAGACATGGCAACATTACATACATACATACATGTGGTACTTGATCGGCTGTCACCAAACCTAACATCACCTGATTATCCACTAAACAGGGCAACACTATTATGCATGTGGTATATGATCGCCTGGCACCGAATCTAACATCACTTAATCAACCACTAGACAGGGCTATATTACATAATGTGGCGGCTGGCACCAAACCTAACATCACGTGATAATTTGATAATAGTAATCAATTTATTGACTTTATTCCACCACTTAAGTTTTCTCCTATCCCTCCTCTCTTTCACGGACTCTAACCCCATATCCTCCCTTACTGCTTCATTACACATTTTGGAAGAGCAGCCACTAGATGTGGCAACATTTCTTTGCGGACAGTTTACATTACACAAGTGGTACATGATCAGCTGGTGCCAAATCAAACACCACGTGATCAACCACTAATTATGCCGACATTTAGTTTGTGGACAGTTTACATTACACACATGGTACATGATCAGCTGGTGGCAAACTTAACATATCATGTGATCAACCATTAGATATGGCAACATTTCATTTGCGGACAGTTTACATTAGTGGTACATGATCAGCTGGTGCCAAATCTAACATCACGTGATCAACCACCAGATTTGCCGACATTTCGTTTGCGGACAGTTTACATTATACACGTGGCACATGATCAGCTAGTGCCAAATGTAACATCACGTGATCAACCACTACATTTGGCGACAT
The DNA here is from genome assembly GCA_963921505.1 of Phakellia ventilabrum. Taxonomy (NCBI): domain Eukaryota; kingdom Metazoa; phylum Porifera; class Demospongiae; order Axinellida; family Axinellidae; genus Phakellia; species Phakellia ventilabrum. Next base: position 3,560,052 of record OY997380.1, on the reverse strand, counting down.
TTCATTTGCAGACAGTTTGCATGCGGTATATGATCAGCTGGCGCCCAATATAACACCACATAATCAAACACTCGATACAGCGACATTTCATTTGCGGACAGTTTACATGCGGTATGTGGTCAGCTGGCACCCAATCTAACATCACATAATCAACCACTAGATACGGTGACATTTTGTTTGCGGACAGTTTGCATGTGATCAACCACTCAATACGGATGATATTTTGTTTGCTGACAGTTTGCATGCGGTATATGATCAGCTGGTGCCCAATCTAACATCACATAATCAACCACTAGATACGGCGACATTTTGTTTGCGGACAGTTTGCATACAGTATATGATCTAGCTGGCGCCCAATCTAACATCCACTAGATACGGCGATATTTCGTTTGCGGACAGTTTTTTGCGGATATTCAGTACCATGTACATCACATGCTTACCATGATCACTAGTACTGTATAATTGTATACTGGTATCCAGGAGCTGTCTAGTTAGCTACTAATAATAATTGTATGTGCAATAACCTGTATTGCACTGCCATGGCCAAAGTGAATTCAGTTTTGATGTTCTTAACATTCAAATTGATTCATATTATTCATAACGGAGGTACAACGTGACCTCTGTTATCACAGATTGCTAATATTAGCTATGATTCTAGCTATGTGCTTCGATTTCGAAAGAGGACTGATGGTCAAACGACATCACAGGATGCTTCTAATGGTGAGCTCATGCATGAGTTCCTACTGATAGTGCATGCCATTATTCAATCCTCTACTTGTTTGCATGTATTATTCATGTATGTGAGTTTGTGTATGTATGTTTGTGTGAGCCTTTGTGTCTGTGTTGCATTTATATGTTCATGTGAGCCTTCATAATCAGCACAGTTGTACCTCAATAAAAGAGCCTTCTTAGTATCCAAATAGCCAACTAAGCATTCATCTAATTAGCATCAACATATCTGATCAAGCATTCAACTAGTCAGTGCCGACAGCTATGTTGTGAAAGTTTCAAGCTTGGTGTTGTACGTTTCAAACTTGGTAGCTAGTGTTGCGACATGTTTCAAGCTTGGTGTTGAGCTCAAGTCTATTGTTGCAATGCAATTTTGTGAGCTTAGCTCTAGCTAACTTGTGGTGACAAATGTTTGGTGTTGGTAGCTACATCTTGTGAGCTTGGCACTAGCTAACTTAGGGTAACGATATGCTTGGTGTTGCCTCCGCTGGGGTGCCATCGCAGACCCAGGTTGCATTAATTGGGAAGAGGATTGCCACTGGCCTAGCAGGTCAGGTTACATGCCGGCTAATCTCTCTATATCATTACTGTAGGGATTGCATCATTCCTCAGCCAGGCAATGCCAGTGAAACCAATGGCTTAATTGTATTTCCAGGAGAAGGGTCGTGGGTGGGGTCAGGGCACGGGGTGGCAGGGGTAAAGCATTACACTGAGGGAGGACCTAGCATGGGGAAGAAATTGTTGGTACAAATGTAGCTTCAGTGTTTACATGTATCAGACCAGAAGACAGTACATTATTCAAACTTTGAGATTAAGTCACTTACTCCGCAAATGTTATTCTAAATAGTAGGGTTCACAATGTGGAATAATATTATGAAGTTGCTGCAATTTAGTGCTTATTTTATTCGGGGGAGAGGTCCCCCTGCAAGGCGCAGTCGTCTTGTTGCGATGGCACCGTTCCTCAAAAGGGAGTCGGGTTAAGATTCCGTGAAACTTAGAACGATGGCCAATACAATGTAGCCTGGCACTTTGGACTATAGTCCAACGTCTCCGAGTTCGCTTGCATTGCCTCTCACGGCCCAAAGGCCTCCCGGTTCAGGAATCTTAACCGGACTCCCTTTCGAGGAACGGCGCCATCGCAATAAAGACGACTGTGCCTTGCAGGGAGACCTCTCCGCTGAGGAAAACAAGTACTAAACTACAACAACTTCATATTCCACATTGTGAACCCTACTATTTAGAATGAAGTTCACCGTGCATAGCATAAACTTTGCTGTACCTGACGGTTCGCTCCCGAGCGAAAGCCTGAGACTATAAAGCTCACTGAGAGCATTGGCGACTGCCACGTGCTTGGCGAGCTTCTTCGACTTCCGTTTCCCGCAAAATTCCTTCCCTATCAGCTGGACCAAGTAGGTGAATTCCTTAGCGTGCGCAGATTATATTACTCCTACCAATACGTACTGGCTTTCTCGGTGGTAGGAGTTGAAGATTATGAAGGGGGTTGCTGCCTCGGCCCGACGCCATGGCTAGTTTATTTTCCTCATTTTTTAACACTGTGGTTAATACTAGTACACCATGTGGGGTTGAAATAGATCTAGCCACACTCTTTTTAAAATTTAAAGCATCTCTTATATTTAAGGGGAAAACACATTTATGCTGTGCAGGCTAGCTATGTCTGTAATGGGATAAACAAAGCAAATTGCAAATACATGGAGTCTGGACGTCAACGTACATGTATATGTGTGACTTTATTGTTGACGCAATATGGTGCACAAGCGTGTGTACAGTTCAGTTTTAGTGTGCATGCAGGGAACATTTCATGTAAGAGTGGGTACACAGTTTTTTTCCTTAATATAAGGGAACATTTTGTGTAGGGGTACACATTTTTTTCCCCTTAATATAAGAGATAGCATAACTGTGTTTCACTTTTCTCTGGCACAGTTATTCCCCTTAATAATAAGGGAAAAACTGTCTGGGGGTACACAGTTTTCACCTTAGTATAAGGGATGCTTTTCAAAACAGTGTACACTTTTCCCAAACCCACCACATGCAGCCAATCAGAAAACTCCACCTAGTTTAATTTTAGGAAATGAGACCCCACCCCATAAAGATAGCCCCTATTGATGTTCAGTCAAGCCTTGTTCTAGTCTCAGTCACTGCACCCACCTTTGTGTGGGTCCAAATAAATCCATGCACCCAAGCTTTTAGCTGTTGTTATGCACAGACATTTAACACACTGACACATGTCATTACACATTTCCTTAAGCAGTCGCTCTCTCACAGTGAACAGAATGACTCACTCTTCTGGAGGTAGCTTCAAGTGGGCAGAGACTGTCCAGTGGGGACTGGACACCAACAAAGTTAATGAGGACATTGCGGGTAAGTCATTGTTGGGGGAGGTAAAAGTACACAGTAGCTATAGCTAGTCCATTTCCTATAGGGTTCACCAGCTAGCTAATTGTTTAGAGGTTGGGAGGATCAGACTCTTTTTTGATTGAGTTGAGTCCAAGGCTCTTGTGACTAAATGTTCCCATTATACCCTGCAGTGTTTCACTGCTAAACAGATTTTCCAACAGAGAGGGGAGAACTCTGCTCATAAAGACTAAGGTATGAACTGAGTAACATCTACATAACTTCGTTCGCTCGGCGGGGAGGCCTGGAAATGCGTGTGCAATATCAGCCAGTCTTTCAAAAAAATCTTGTACAAAAAGTATGACAAGATAAATACAGGAAAACATAGATATTTCCAAGAAAACACTTTTACAGTACAGAGCTGATTTCTACAGTATCAAGTTCTGTCCATCTTCCGACCCGGCCTCCGATAACCATCATCTTCCCAGAGGCAATGACTACTAGTGCACGATGTCGAGCTGTAGGCATGTCTGCCATGGCTTCCCACGAGTCAGTTCTTTCATTGTAGGCGCTAATGGCAGTAGTGTCCATGCCAGCTTCACTCCCACCCACAGCAATGAGGCGTTCACGGAGGATGGAACAGGTAGACTGGTAGTGTGGAAAATCAGTGATATTCCGCCATACTTGCTTCTTCTTCAGTGCTAATGTCCGTAGCTTCCCAGCTAGCGACTGTGTCTGGCAAGACTGGAGTAGTTCGGGTACAGAGCAAGTGAGTACTGAACGTGTTCCTCGGCCATGCTGATCCCAGCCACCCAGCATATAAACTTGATCGCCACATATTGCCAATGTAGCCCAGTAGTAGGGGTGTAGTAGGGAGCTGGCAATGGACCACTGCTGAGTGTTTGTGTCCAGCACTTCTACTCTAGCTCGTGCTTGGACACCATCATACCCTCCAGCAACTATGAGGGAGCAGCCATTGTAAATAGCTGCAGTGTTTCGTCGTTTCGTTGGCATAGCAGGGAAGCGTGGGGACCACTTCCCATCCGTACCCTCCCCTGTGAGGCTCAGGAGGGAGTTAGTATGTCCATCATGAGACTGACCTCCAACAGTGGTGAGTGTGCCTTGAACTATAACTAGGCAGGAATGGATGTAGCTACAGTCTCTCACTCTTCCCCACTCCTCCTTTTCAAAATCATAGCTGTGGACAGTAGTAGAACCATAGCCATTGCAGTACACCATGTTAGCATCAACAGCTACACTGCCTCTGGAGATTGTCTCTGGTGCTTTTGATTGCTTCCAGCTCAGGTTTGGTCTTGTCTCCTGTTGCATGACATTCGGCTTATGTTCAAGTGCTGAGACTGGCCTAATAGGTTGCAGCGGCTGTTTGTTTGGTTCCTGTCGGAGCCACTCTGTGTCCTCTGTTGCATGCTGTTTTTCTTGCACTGCTTGTAGCCGTTCTTGCTGAAGTTGGTGATTAATTTCACGGAGTTCTCTAATTGTTTGCTCATGCTGTATGAGGTTTTGCTGGAATTGTACTGTAATCTGTTCATTTGCTTGTAGCTGTAGATTTAGTTGCCATAGTTGTTGCTCTCTGTCCTCAATTGTGTGCTGTTTCTCTTCCACTTTGTGTATGAGTTGTTCGTTCTGGCTCTGCAGTTGCCTCTGACTATCCTGTAGTTCCTTCTGTAGGGTGTGAATGCATCTCTGACTATCCTGCAGTTGTTGGTCTTTTGTTTGAAGCTGCTGCTGTAGCTCTTGCATTTTTTGAGCCTGTTGTGCACTCTGGGTGTAGCGGGAGGTTTCCTTGAAGGTAGCTAGCTGCTGGCAGAGGTCCTGGGCTGAGGGTCGATCCTCCTCAGTGTAGCTTAGGCAGTTGAGGGCTGTTGGGAGGAGGGCATGGGTGGGGTCAATGAGGTCAATGTGAGATTTTCGACGTTCACTGTCAAGAACAGGGACGTGGATTCTTCCAACTGGTGACCTTGGGTCCTTAACTGCTTTCATGGGAGGGCCAGGGTCAGGAAATTGTCGGGTCATAATTTGAATTTCTATGACTCCATAAGAAAAACAGTCCATTTTGTTGGAGTAGACTGGATGGCTGAGAAGGGCCTCTGGTGGCATGTACACCAAAGTCCCAGGACATGTGGTGAGGGGTGTCATGCGCTGGTTGACATCTAGTAATTTCGACATACCAAAATCAGTAATCTTGGCCTTCCCAGCAAGCAACAGGACATTGTTGCTGGAGAGATCGCGATGGATGATTCCATTGGAGTGAATGTAAGCTAGTGCCTGGGCTATATCGTGGCATAGGTCTACCTCAATATGGTAGGCCAGTGGTTGTTGAGATCGCTCAAGGAAGTGGGTGAGGCTTTCATCCATGAGTTCCATGAGTAACACTAGGAGGCCGGAATCTGGGTCATGGGTGGTCCCGAGGTACTGAATTATGTGTGGATGTTTCATTTCACTCAGAAAGCGGCACTCCTGTTTGAACCGTGTCCTAGTTGTCGCTATACCGGGGTCATTCGATTGGAAGAAAATGGGATGTAGGAGTTTAGCAGCGCACAGACGTTCTTTGCATATGGCTTTACAGACAACTCCATATGATCCAGTACCAAGGGTCTCGGTTTTGTATAGCTGAATGTCACAAACCCCATGTGGTTGTAGTTCACTGTCCATGGTTAGCTGAAAAATGAGAGCATAACATTTCTTTAAGGCAGAATAATATTTGGGGGCAGCTGTGGCATTGATCTCTAGTTTGAAATGATGTGAAAGTGGCCCTCCCACTACGCAGCCAGGACTTAATCTGTTCAGTGCACCATAGCACAATCCTTTCACTGGCAGAGTTGATGTTCATAGCCATCTCAAGACATTGAACAAATCTTGCATGCAAATTGTTTCCTTCCCCTAGTCTTGTTTATTAAACTCTCTCCCTCCCCACAAACAGCTTTGTTTTTCACGGGGGAGGGTCTAACAAACAAAATACCCCCACAGGAGCCCTATACATTAAAAAATTTATGTATGCATACAACTTACCTGGAATGGTATCAATCTGCAGTGATTTTAGCCACCTAGCCTTGCCCTCACTTGTTACTAATAACAGCAGCTAATTAAAAAGTCACACTGAAAAGGCTCTGCCTTAGTTTCTCTTTAATAGAGTAGCTACCTGCCCAACATAGCAATGACATATGGCTAGCCTCACTGGCTATAATAGTCTCACTCTCTGCAACTCCAGAGCAACTGCAGTGCACTGCAGACTGCAGCTTTTATATAGTTGCCTGTTATGATCAATTTGCTACCATATAAGGTGCCATTTGGTTGCCAATCCGAACTAGTTTGACGTCATGACCACCTGACCTCTCGAGTGTACACATCACTGAATAATCATTGCTACAGTTTTTTTAAGTAAAATAAAATATCAATGCGAGGAAAAGATTACTGTGAAAAGTGTATAAAACAGGAAGGAAAAATAACAATGAGAAAAACAATAACAATTATTTAGTGCTTAGTGGCTGGGGATATGGCCCTAACTGATGACCACATCCAATTCAATTTATAGACTTCTGTGTGATGGCTACTAGTTCAGAAACACTATTAGTTGGTGAAAAATATGATAGCTGAGAATGAAACTGTATTGTGAGGGTGTGTGGCTATCATTATATACTGAAGAATAAATCACCAGATAATTACATAATTATACTGAGGATGTGTAAGTGCTATGGGTACATTATGGAGTTGTTATCTGCTACGCTTGTACACTCTCACTACCCTCACTGTATGGTGATGCCTGCATGAACACATAACATGTACACTTCATTCAAAGCAGCAAACTAATAAACACACTAATATTCTTATGTTTGCCATTGCCCTAAGGCAAGTAACCTAGCTATTTAGACACCTGAGGATACTACCTATAATCACTGAGGGCAAAATTGATATTATAGATGCATCCCAAGATAATTATAATAGGTGCATCCTGAAGGCATCTAAAAACAGAGGGCAACAACCACTTAGGCTATGGGTTAGCTATATCTTTCAGTTTCTCTGTATGAGATTGAAAGACCACAAAACATGAAGCATGATCCTTACCACAGTTTACATGTATGTGTATGTTCAATATTAGTGTGTATTTTCCATCAATGCCGAATATTTTGCTACAAAATGGACTATACCTTAACTGAAACCAGCCCTAAGGGCTGTTTCAAGTATGGCATAGTGAGTATTTTGTCGCAAAATGGACTATGCCTTAACTGAAACAAGCCCTACAGGCTGTTTTGATTAGGGCACAGTGAATATTTTGACGCAAAATGGGCTATGCCTTAACTGAAACCAGACCTAAGGGCTGTTTCAATTAGGGCACAGCATTTTGCTACAAAATAGACTATACCTTAACTGAAACAAGCCTTAGAGCTTGTTTCAGTTAATGGCATAGTCCATTTTGTGGCAGAATATTCACTATGCCCTAAACAAAACAGCCTGTAGGGCTTGTTTCAGTTAAGGCATAGTCCATTTTGCGACAAAATACTCACTATGCCCTATTCAAAACAGCACTTAGGGCTTGTTTCAGTTAATGTGTCTGGCAAAATATTTACTATATGTTGTCATTGAAATAACCATGTTTGTCTCTGAAGATAGAATTTTAATATATATAATCATATACCTATATTGAGTCTACATAGAGAATGCATTAGAGCCAGGAGTGCGATTATAGCTGTAATTGCACTGATTTTGTAGCCTCAAGACGCTATAATTGCACTGCCAGTCGTATCCCATGGCAACCATGGGCAAAGTTGCATATTCAACCTTCATAAGCAACTTACCAAATTTTGTTGTTGCCATGGAAATAGCGCTAATAGCCTAAGGACATATGATTAACATGTGACAGCATGGTTGGCAGTGCGATTTCGGGAATGAATTGCACTCGTAAGGCGTAATTGCACTCGGCTACGCCTCGTGCAATTACTGCCTTACTTGTGCAATTAATTCCCAAATCGCACTGCCAACCATGCTGTTACATATACCAATTGCAGAGTCAGATGATACATCTGATACATTCTCCGAAACTTCTACAGCGGAGGACAATGAAATGTTTGGTAGCTACATCAATTATTATTGATAAAACTTTGTGACACACAATTGAAAAACATCAATGTTTGCATAGGTGATATACAGATGATTGTTCCTGTCATACTTGACTAACACCACGTCCCAAGAGGAATCTTTATACATACAAAGCACCACAGCAATTATACGTATAAATGCTAAGGAGTGTGCTACTTTCCAACCATGGACCTCCAAACAGGTGAGTCATTAAGGACATTGAAAATCTTAGAGTGATATTACTTCACATAATGAAATGAACATAATGTGCTCTCCTATTTTGGATTCAGGCATTCCAAGGCGTGCACTCAAAGGAACAGAGGTATACTGTGTCATTATAATAATTATGTCGAATACGCAAGGAATGATAGCCACATTTTGCCTTAGGAACGACTGTTGAGTATTACGGCAACACATTACAGCCAAAGTGCATATGAACGTAAATTGAAGAGTGCTGCTATATACTTTAAATGAACAGGCTACTCCAGCAGACACATGGCTATTTTGCATTCTAGGATAGTAAGAAAAATAATTCCTTTATGCTGTTTAGCTGTAGTAGCTATTTACTTTTTTACTTGTATGCACCTACGTAGGTCCATGAAATTCTGCGCTGCAAAAACATGTGGGTTGTTTTAACCCAGTTGGGTTACCACAGTTGAATTTAAGGATCAAAAACAACCCTCATGTTTTTGTGTATGCACTCTACAATAACATGAGGGTTGATTTTGAAACTTAAATTGTGTGCATGCACAACTGCAAAAACATGAGGGTTGTTTTTCACCCTTAAAATTGCAACTGTGGTAACCAAGCTGGTTTAAAACAACCCACGTGTTTTTGCAGTGGTATTACTTGCATCCCATTGCTAAGGTGGCTAAACCTAATCACTCTACCCACCAACACTCCACAACAAGAGTAACATGAGAAGTTCTTTGGCCTGAGGTCAGTTGAATGCACTCCATCTGTGCTTGCCTTTCAAAATTTGCATACTGTTACACTTCAATTCCCAGGCTATGATTTCCGAGTTGAATGGCATATAGCCATGGACTGTTATGAACGGAGAACTTTGCCTGCCTTAGCAGATGAATGCTGATTAGTGGCAAGCATACATTCACATAGCACAAAGTCGTTCACTTTCTATAATACATGAATAATTATGTTGACATGTATGACTGTGAAAGTTCATATACAGCATTAAATTTTATGAGTTATTACATGCACGATTGTCACCTCAACACACACCATTACACAGGGTGTATATTATACCAATGGCTTTTCACTGACCGGCACAGCCATATTTTGCCATGCCAATTAGTGAAAAGACCAGCTGGAGGGTATTCTACTTGTGGATGGATAGTTCACTAACTTACTGTATTACCCAAATGGAATAATTAGGCATAAAAATAATTATGCTGAAGGTATATTACCGCCCAAAGAGGTTGCCATGTAGCAGCAGGTGTTGAGGCAGTCTAATTAATAGCGATAGTATAATATGTGACTTTGTATTCTTATAGTCTTGAGAACGATGTTTATAAAGCTAGAGAACTCAGACACTTACACAATTAATATTGCAATGTAGCTACATTTTCACTATAAATTAACCCACACTCAACTATCTTTGTGTGGCCATAGCTACTCTGTAATCCATGATGTGACTATACTAGTCTATACTATTACAGGATCCGCTTTCTCAACAGTAGTACTCAACAGACAGCATATTCGGGCGCCTAAACCGACGCCTGGCCTGGTGCGCGCGCACGCGCCGAGCTTGGGGCGTGCGTAATTGGCAATTGCCCTAACCATAGATATTATATTATATGTCCTAACAGAAACTAGCCTCGTACCCAGGCGAGAGCATTTTAGTTGCAGAAAGTCAGAATCAAGGTTGATTTCTAGTTCTCCGCTTACTATACACGTATACTGCTTCCGCACTACTCCTCGCCATGTGACTAATATCGCTTACGGAGGAATTTCGCCAATTTAAAGCCAAGGTACGCATGCGCATTTTGGAAATACTGCACTTTTGACCTCAAGCGTTTCCGCGGTTTACGCGGGTAATTTGAAACGATAAGGATGGCGTTCTCTTGCGAGCCTAAGCGTACTTCGGCCTACAGTGAGGATTTGAGGTGGAGAATGGTGTGGCAGCGATTTGCACTAGGCTACACATTCACCGAGATTGGTACCAACTTGAATGTCGATCCCTCCACAGTACAACGTACAGCTCACCTGTTTGAGCTTAGTGGCAGTGTGCAGAAGCGTCAATACCCCCAGGGTTGTGTACAGAAGAAGCTAACTCCCTCTGTTGAGCTTATTATAATAACCTTGGTAGTTCAACAACCAGGTATACTCCTACGAGAACTACAAACTGAGCTGTGTACTTATGGAGTGGAGGTTAGCCTATCTACCATATGCCAGTTTTTGCACAAGAGTGGTTTCAGTCACCAGAAAATGGTCCTAATAGCCAAGCAGAGAGATGAACAGCTAAGAGCTATATTTACAATGGATGTCTCCTTGTACAGTTCAGAGATGTTTGTGTTTCTAGATGAGACCGGTGCTGATAGGAGGAACACAATCAGAAAATATGGATACAGCATTCGGGGCATTCCAGCGAGATGTCATAGGCTCCTTGCAAGGGGTAAACGTATCTCAGCAATTGCGATGATTTCAGTGGAGGGATTGCTTGACTGCAAGATTGTAGAAGGATCAGTTGATGGTGATGTATTTTATGACTTTGTCCACTCACATTTAATAGCACAGCTACAACCATATAATGGAAGGAACCCACACAGTGTGGTTGTTTTAGACAATGCCTCAGTTCACCATGTCAATGAAGCAGTGAAAGCCATTGAGGATACTGGCGCTATGGTTCATTTCCTACCGCCTTATTCACCCGACCTCAACCCAATTGAGGAAACATTCTCCAAAGTAAAAAGTACAATGCAATCATTAGAACAAATGATGACGGAAGTGGATGACATTGAAACCATCGCTCTCACTGCATTTACAATGATCAGTAAAGAAGACTGCAAGAACTGGATAAGCAAATCAACTATATATGGCCAACCTGTGTAAATATTAAACATGCATGCACATACATGTAAACATCACCTGTTCAATGCTATATATCGTTTGTTCATGACAGCTTTCGCAGAGCATCCAAAACAATTCTCTTCTGTTCTGCAAGCTCTTGATCACTTAATATCTTGTCTTCATAGAGACCCTGTAGACAGCGCAATTGTTCCAAATTTCTCATTCTTAGATCAGCTGACTTTCCTGGAGATATTCCCATTTGCAAAACAGGCTCATTTACCTGTGAGGAACCAGCAGAGGGAACTTCCGGTGTTCTCTTCTCCACATACTTAGCAATAGTTTCAACAGCTCCTGTTAGAGCACCTGCAAGGGTTTCCCTCTTTCTCTTGGACTCTGGACCGCCTTGAAAAACTGGCACAGCTGGAGGCACATCATAGCTGTCGTGCAGTCCACCAGTGATCATTCTGGCCCAGAGCCTCAGCTTTGGGTTATCATATTGGTCACTGTGTTTAGCCTTCAAATCTAAAAAAATAGTATCAACTTCCTCTTCCTTTTCTTGGCGCTTAGATGGACAGGTATTGCCTTGCTTCCGCTTGTGTGCATTCATCTGCTCTTTATCCTTGGGGACAGATTTTGCATCACACCAAAGAGTGACTTCGGCTCCATTTCCAAAGTACTTGTACATTGCTTCTAGATCATCCTGACAACACAGCCATCGCTTCTTTGACTGTCTACCCTCAAAATATCCAATACTGAAATGTACTGTGTCAGGTAACTGGTCACCAAACTTCTCCATCATGTGCACCTTCATAGCAGTGATGGAATCAAACTTTCCATTAAAGTGATGCACCTGCCTTGTAATGTAGAGACTTGGCTTCTCAGGGTCAATTATCTTCAGTCTGTACCGAAAGGTAGGTTGGGCTGCAGCAGCACTAGCAGTATGGGATGTGGTACCTGTCACAGTTGGCTACCAAAAGAACGGGAGTGCTGAAGTAATACTAACAATAATGTTAATGCCTACTACATTATGCAATATTTTTTTATTGACAGTTAGCACGAGATGCTAAAATATGAAATAGCTATAAGAGCTAGCTAGCTATGTACTAGCCTCGAAAACCCTGGGAACGTGGCTAGCTATGTACACGAAGATGGTAGCCTCACCCCCAGGGGTGTGGCCTGGAAATGAGGCTAGTCAAAGAATAGACACTTTCTCAGTTCTCCCTCAAAGTAGCTATATAGGCTTTTTCATAGCACTAAGGGGGCAGATAACCTAGATATATCCAAGGCTATGCTCAACAACATGATATGTAAGTAATTATGGTAATAGCGAACATCTCAATTGCAGAGCAAAATCAAGGTAAAATATATCTACATGTAAGTAGCTATAGCTAGCTAGTTGCTGTAACAACTTGTTCAAATATACTGAAAATAATGCCAAATTATTGCATAGCTATACACATGTCAGTAAGTCAGTGGGCTGCTACTGCTGGGGTACTACTTGGCTCCAGGATCTATGTAGAAAGAAAAGAAACAACACCTGTAAGTACAACGTGGCTAAGTAGCTCGTTAACAAATTTCATTATAGCTATATAGCTACTTTAATACATATTATGTGGCAACTACATAGATTAGATAGATAGATAGATAAAGTTTTAATGTCTCACCACTAGGCAGCAGGGCAAAATTGGCCCATGGGTTCATGGATGCTACTTTTGAGCTTATGGCATAATATTATGAAGAGTCTAGTACTATCACATACATAGGTCTAGTTGTTCCCCCAAGTATAATAGCTTCATTAGCTTGTGCTTTTCCATCCGTGTAGCTGCTGTATACAGCCCATTCTGTTCCACTGCATACTTATCCCTCTGTCCCAAAAAATAACAAATCCTTGCCTCCCTATATAGTCTTGTACCCTGACCTCTTCTTGCCCACTGCCAAAGAAAAATAGAGTATATGCAGTGACGTTGATATCTAGTGTGTTTAGGATGACCAATCAGAGAGAATAACCATATTAGGTACATGTAGTATAGTAAATGGCTGACTGTTCAACTGAAGTTATTGTTCACAAGGACCAACGACGACTCAATTATAGAAGCAGTGCAGAATCTTCACTATAGCAGAACAACAGAAAACCACAATAGCTATCCATGTGGTCATTTGTGATTACTGCACTGTCATTTTAGTCACACCCTTGAAAGTTGTGCAGTGTGTGCTATTGTCACCAGACCATTCTTCAGCAGCTGGCTAGTAGAGGTCTGGGTATGACTCGTTCCCAGGCCACATTGTAAAATTCGAAAAGAGTGGCCTGGTATCCACTGTTTGCGCATGCGCGGCTCCCCAGGTTTTTCTGGGGAACTTGGAAACTAGCGGATACTACGCCGCAATATCACTCTGTCTATCATCGTATTATCGTTCGTTACGCGCATACAATTGAAGGTGGTGTCACTTTCAGAAGAGTCTAGGAACGAGGCTAAGCCGGTGCTGATGGTCTTTCGCCATGTAGATACCTAGAAAGGTATTGTTAGTTTGATTGTTCGATCCCGTTTACCTCTGAAAGGCCAGATCTGAAATTGAAAATCGAGCAGCTACTAAGAGAGAGGCGCTTCCGAATTTCTATGGTAAGACAGCTACCATAATCCTAGCGGATAAAAAATAACAGGTAGTTTTGCTATTCTTGACTGGTTAGAAAGCCTTTCCAGTTGTAGAAAGCATAAAATCAGACGGTTTCTAGTTCTTCCGCTTACTATACCTGTATACTGCCTCCGTACTACTCATCGCCATGTGACTGAGTTCGTTCGCGGACGCGTTTACTGGCCCTATTCAGTAAATTCTCGCGCATGCGCAAACAGTGCGTACCAGGCTCTACTCTCCCCTCCACTAGAGCCTGGGAACGAGGCTAGGTATGAGATTTTTGCCACCTCACAGAACAGCTACACTCCCATTGTAGAGTATGCATAGGATGTCAGCACATTCCCTTCTGACTCCCTTTCACCAAACCTGTCACCCGTCACAACAACAAACAACAACAAAAGATAATACCTAGCTTATATGGCAATACCTGGTGGGCTGGAGACACACATGAAATTACTAATTACTGCTGGGAATTTGATGACAACACCAGCTTACCGTTTCATACTGGCGTTGCCTTTGCTGATGGAGTGCCAGGCTCTATAATGAAGAGTAAGAAGAGAAGGTGGTCCACACCATGCAGTGTGTAGTAATACAACATGTAGAGTCTGTTAGGAGGAAATGTTTTGGGGGCCTGGCAAAATTAAGGCAAGGGATACTCTACTGGCAGGCACTAATAGAAGAACATTGGTACTACCACACTTGGATTATTATTCAGTCCTATATATGGCAAGACAAGGAGCTTCAGGATAGAGTGGAAGAGAGTTCAGAACGTTACGAGGCCAATTCTGGCAAAGCCACCACAGTTAAAGTGACAGATTAAGGAAAAACATTGAAGTGGATGTTTCAGACAAAGTGTATATAGCTATAGGTCCAAGTTAATGATGGTACACAGCTATGTATATAGGCAGGCACCCAATTACTTATAAGAACGCTTCGAGACCAACAAGACTTATGGACACGTGAGTTTCAAGCACTACAGCCCCTCTGTCTGCTCTCTTGCAGCATCCGTGGCTGATCCTCGGAAAATCTTGTAGATAGAGATATAATCTACCTGAATGTCAGTCGTTTTTCATACCTGCTGCAGAATAATTGCTTCCCTGTTCAGCTATTATTCTTGCGACTAGCTGACTCATGAAAATAGTCGGGCCCCGTGTGCATCGGGGGCTACCCCAGCTCCAGTCCGCATCCCATGTGCAACCCAGGGTGTGATGATGTCAGAAAAAGGTCTGCAGGCATGCCTCCCAGGGCATGATACAGCTTAGAGATCTACTTTTGAAGGCCAGTTTTTTACTCGCAGCGGAGCGGCCGAAGGCCGCTCCGCGAAGAGTACTATGTTGGGTTGTACGACCGTGTGTCCACTTTTCAATGAATACAGTTAGCAGGCAATGACGCTGAGAGTGATAGACACATATAAGCCATTGTTTGACACATCTGTACAGCAGTGGCTGAATGGCTTAGTGGATAGACACATATAAGCCATTGTTTGATGCATCTCTACGGCAGAATGGCTTAGTGGATAATGCACTATCTCCCATACCTAGTGTACCTGGTTCGATTCCAAGTAGTTCACTCTTTTTTTTAACATCCAATTTTTTTTCTTTGCAGCTTTTTCTCAATATATTTAGTAGTTTCTATATTCCCTTTTATCTATACTATTTAAATTATTTTTTCTATTGAGAGACTGGTTATGTCCAGCTATATATGATTATATGTGTGCTGGTTGGGTTCTATATAGAATAGCTACACGAAGTTGAAGCTTGCACTGAACAGTTCAGGTAAGCCTATTGGTGCTAGGGCCAGTTTGGGCATAGATAGTACTAGTACAACAACTACTACTTTACTATTAGCTATCTAAGGGGTTACTGAGGTAGACTAAGGCTAGCTAGAGGCATAATTTAGGCATGGTTAGCTATAGCCATGCACAGTGTTATAGCTAGGTTTAACTATAGTCTGAAGCAACAGTGTAGCTAGGTAAGAGCAGGGTTAGTTGAATTGTATATCATTAAAGGTAGGGTTAGTGCAGAGTGATGTCTGTTCACATAGCTAGCTAGCTAGCTAGCTAGACAAACATCTCTCGTCAGACGTCACTAATTTCACAAATAGCTATAGGCATTAGTTACTAAAGAGTAATGTACATGTGCTTGCATTGCTCGGGTGTGAGCACATGCTGACATGGGAAGGCTGATCCGTAGGCTGATCTGGTGTGTGCTCCAGTGTGACCCGGCATTGCTTGGTTTTTTGGGATGCTGTCCCTATAGCTAGCTAGCTATGAAGTTCAAATTTTTGTGACTTGTATAATATATCTAAGGGGTTAGCTGAGCTAGACTAATGCCAGAGGCATGAAATTCTTGTTACACTGCATAAACATGGCAGACTATTTCACCTCACTTAAAACTACACAACCTATACTCATGACACATCCTATTTCACACTATTACAGTAGCTAACTCATACACGGACGCTCCGCTGCGAGTTTTTAGATCTCTTAGATCATCTTCAACCTAAGAATCATAGTCATGCAAACTAGTATACACTCACACATACATGTACAACTGGCTATGACACACACCTTAGTCGGTGAAGTACTCCAACCAACAACACCCACGTCAAACTAGCATGCTCATAGAACCAGCCAAAAAATTTGCCACATGCAGTCTCAAGGTGCACTTATGTTTTCCTATGAACTGACCCAAGTTGTAAAAAAGTGAGCTAAAAAGAGTAGCACGGGGGGTTGGGGGGCGCAGCCCCCCCCAAAAAAAATAAGCAGGGGGGGTGAGGGGGGGCGCAGCCCCCCCCTCTTTTTAAAAAATTACTAAAAAGTAACAAACAAGGATAATGGTCACACGGGAGCACACACCAGATCGGCCTACGGACCGGCCTCCCCATGTCAGCACGTACTCATACCTGAGCAACGCGAGGGTGTGAGCACAAGTGCTGACATGGGGAGGCCGGTCCGTAGGCCGATCTGGTGTGTGCTCCCGTGTGACCATTATTTTCTATAGTTGTCCTTAGGTTTATGGATGCCTCTGGTAGCCAATGGAGGCATATTCCGCTGGCATATTCCCACCACTTGGGGCTTCACAATGTCATTAGCAATCCAAATTTCAAAGTCTGTCCGTAGAACAGCTGGTTGAATGTAACAAGATACAGATGGTATTGTCACTTGTATGGGTGGGTCCTCTGCCCATATAAGGACATGACCAAACGCTTCAAAAATTGTTTGTATGGCTATAGTAGCGTAAGTCATCGAATGTCGACCACCATCTATTGTCGGCTATCTATTGTTGGCTAAAATTACGGCAGAACAATACGTGGTAACGATTGATTACGGATCCTGCCACGTTCCCGGGAAATTGCTATAGCTGGCTCATTGTTAAGTGAGCATTGTAACGACGTTGTAAGTTCTATTTAAATGAAATTTTAATCTTGGAGTCCGTGCATGCTGTAATTCGAAAGTTATATACTTGGTGGGTGTGGTTCAAATGATGTGACGTCAATGAACGGAAATGCGAAATGGCCGACAATGCGTGAACTACTACGATCGAGCAGTCGACAACAGGTAGAGCTGGCTGACAATACATGAAGAGAGCTGATCACTGCTGCGACCATTACAGCTATTCATTGGAAAAATGATTGTTTGGTAGCTGAATCAGTGTTCTTGGAACTGGACTTTGTCCGTAGTTTATAGCTAGCACGGTATCAGAGTAGATACGCGTACTAAATTAGGTGGTCGACAATTGATGACTTACGCACAATTTTCGAATTATTGAAAGTGAAACTTGTATCATACTTGTTTATAAACCTATAATTGCAATTAACACCTTGGAGGCCACACCCATCAATTATTGAGGCAGTTTGCTTCAATACCGTCGCTTGATAGGAACGCTTCCCAAATTATATTCGCTACAATCGAAATAAATTACACGTAGACTGGTTCTACCGCACAAACCAGAACGTATGAGAAACTCACATTCCACCTCAGTAGCTTCTTACTGTGCCCTCACTTTTGCTGGGGCTACGCCCAAAGTCATGCCATAATCACGAATGTGGAATTCCGCTTAACAAAACAACCTTTTGCAAATGGAAGCCAGTAAAATCACATTCGCATTAGTGGTAAGATCAGAGATAGTGAAGCTTATCATCATGACATAATTACATTGTAGAAGCCTTAATGCTGTAATTGGTTAAACTGGGGACAACATGCATGCACTGAAGCACTATAAACGTTCACGAACATCTTGCAAAGCACAACAGAACTTACCAAGACAGCGAAAGACACCTGTTGTGTCATGATAGTTACTGAATGGGAAGTAAACTGCAAACTTGCTACTACAGTCCTGCCTTGCTGCACACTTTTGTTTTGACATTGTTTTTGGTTAACTTTGATTTTGTCCATATACGTGCTATAATTGTCCGGTAATTGGACAGTCACAGGCACTGAGTACGAGAGTGTAGCTAAATATTATCATACATCATGATACCAGGCCCCTCTTTCATGGGGAGGGGTGTGGCCTGGGAACGAGGCCAGTAGCTAGCTAACTTTCTAGCAGAGGAGGTTGGACACACATTTATTAGTGAGCATAGTCACGTGCCATTTACTGCACTTAATCACATTCCGCAATTTAATACATTCCAGAGTGTCCCTTGCCCACAGAGTAGCTAAAGCTACACGCAAGTAGCAAACAATAAAGAGTTCCTAACCACCGCAATGACTTACTGTTCAGCAGCTTCCTGAATTTCTAAGATTCTATAACGGTGACCACCACAGCTACAGCAACGATTCGAAATTAAGCTACACTCACAAACTGGTTCATAGCTCATTGTAAGCTACAAAAGCATGTACATAGATGTAAGATAGTTGGTACTGATCTAGATGGGCAGCATCTTGCTGTTTGTTGATCAACCTCAGCGCACAGGTGCTCCCACTGTGCACATCGGTAGGTACTTCAAGGACCATGGCACCGGGGTTGACCCGCTTTTTTGGAAAAAGCGCTTCAGAAGTGGATTCCAACAATATGCGTTTCTTGGGCACAAAACTTAGCAAAAATAGAGCCTGTCACATGACCATGATCAACCTCTTCTGACTTTCTAGTATAGTTCATACAATGCAGGCAGCAGTTTTGTACTGCACTTCAGGTTAGCAGTTACAATTGCCACCTACGTATACACTGCAAAAGTAGAAGGGTTACTTTAACTCAGCTACGGTTATCTCAGTTGCAGCATCTAAATGAATATTGTACACATCAGTTGCATGCAAAAACATAATAGTTGTGTATAGTACCTATGTATGAGAAACATGTTGGTAGTCATGGTCAATGTGTTGGAATGCATGTTTCTAATAACAGCTGGTCACAAGGTAAACTATGTTGTGAGAGAATGAGCTAGGGGAATGGAGGAGTAAAAGGTACATTACACAGTCATAACTCCTCCAAATCCCTAGCTCATACTCCCAGTCTGAGGGTGTACATTCCAACAAACCTCACCCTTATTCCTACAATACTATAGTCCATAAAATAAAACCAATATGCCTTTGATGGCCGATACACACAGTAAGTAGACTGCACTTGTAAGCATGATAGTGAAGCTGCAACTGAGCTAACCATAGATTGGTTAAAGTAACCCATTAATTTTTGCAGTGTATAGCTACCCTGTTAACCAAGGTAGCTTTACGAACTTTTGCTGAAAATTTCCAGTAGCACCTATAGTCTCGCGGACCAGACCACGAGACCATAGCGGGGAGGAGAAAGGTATGAATGGTGTTTAGATGGTGTGGTTGTGTGGGGTAGATGAGTGGTATTAGCTGTATCCACATATGCTCCCATTCACGATAAACTAACAGCACCTATAACATGGACCCAAATAATGAATACATATGATAATGTAACAGACGCAAAATGCACTCTGCACTGCAAAGCTTTCAGTGGGGCTTAAAGATACAGCAGAGTAGCAAAATACAGCTAATGTGAATTGTAGCTAAGCGCCTACCCACTTGAGAATGCCACTGTACACCCACTCATTCTTGTATGCAACATTGTTAAATGGCAGACAGCTGCCTACAACAGTTTGCTGACTCCATTTAATGCACATCGTGGAGGTTAGTATGGTCTGTAAAGGTCTAGCAGTTGTATCAGTGTTCTTACTATTATAGCGTAACTAGCTACAGCAACTCACTTTGGGTCCATCATAAAGCGTACTCCAAGTATTATAAGCGTCTAAGCAGAACAGCTCGTGCTCGAGGCTACGTTTCCGGTGTAGGCATTTAATGCACAGAACGGAACGGAACAGAACGGCGTATAGCGGTAAGTACTTGCCTCGAGCGCTTGAGAATCACTGCCGAAGAGTTTGATTTCTTTGAGAACGCTATGGTGTGGGTGCAATAGCCCAGATCCAGTAGCGCTTCTTCATATTTGAATTATTGTAGCTAATCGCTTCAGTCATTGTTGTGCTATCTTCTCAGAAGAAGAAAGAAAGAAAGCTGAAGAACAATTTGCAGGTTTAGCGACTTTCCGATTTGGCACTTCAGCGATGCTCTCTGTCAGCGTTAATAGTCTTGTTACTGTTGAAAACACTCGAGAATGACAGGTATGGTCCATACAAGCTTATGACTAAGTCTACGTAATCTTAGTGACATCATAATTTCATTCTATAGTGCGGACGCACATACATACATACATACATGCATACATATAAACACAGAAAAGGGAAAGCAATCTTAGTACCAGCCGGCTGGTACAAATCAGCATACCTTTTTCTGGCATGTGTAAGTCCAGTTCGGATTTTATTGCTGGACCCAAACCATCATCAGCTAACAGATGATTACGAAATGTGTGGTAATAACTTCTTTTTATCTCAATCCTTCTGAGGGTGTCATTAAGGAGTGGCCTTATCCTTGCTTCCTCATCAACAGTGGGACCATAAACTGCCATGGCCTGGTTTTTAACAGCCCTGTCAATTAGACCTTCAGCAAATAGTTTCGTGGCAATCGTGGCAGCTCGCCCTCCAGTATCACCTAGCCAAGCAAGTAGGGCAGGCGTGTGTTTTTTAAATGTCTTGTATTCCCAGGTGCCTTTTCCATCCATTGCCACTGTGTCGTGTATCTGAAGGAGTAGTAGATTATGCATGCATGTATGCATGTATTATGTCAATAAGGACTCTGCACTTGGTACACACTGTTTGTACATGCTCAGTTACCCCAGGATTTCTGGGGCTTTGGAAACTAGCAGATACTACGCTACGATATCATTCCGTCGATCATCGTATTATCATATTTTGTTACACGTGTCAAATCAAAAAAGGTGGAGCAGTATTGCATCAATCATTTAGGCACACACACACACACACACACACACTACATACATTCACACACACACACACACACACACACACAATATACTCACACAACTAGATAGTAGTACACATTACTAACCCAACTTGTGTTTTTGTTTCTATTCTTTGGACAGAACTCTGCCCCCCCCCCAAAAAAAACAGAAACAAGTAAAATTTAAAAAAATGATAGCTATAGGGATGGAATCCCGAAAAAGCAACCAAACAAGATAGGAATGATACCGCATTACCCTTACGGATTGTCATCCCTATATCTTTTGCCATTTTTCTAACCTTACACACACACACACACACACACTACACACACACACACACACACACACCAATCCCTGACATGCCATATGAGCCATATCCACAGCCAATAGGATGTGGCACTTGCAGCACTTCACAATGCAACACACATCACCCCCTCACACTACAACTTATCCTCCACATGCAGCAATACACACTCTAGACTACATACATGTACCACTTACCCCACATTCTACACCACAATCCACACCTACAATGACACCTACACTCTTCCACCTGCAAAAACACCCTTTCACTTCGCCAACAGTTAGACTAAGTACGGAACACATTTCCAAAAACATTACTCTATTAAGCCAAAGTACTTAAAAAAAACAACTAATCATCTACACCACAATCTAACATCCTGTCGTCTCAAGTAGCTAGCAATTATGTATAATAAGACCTGGTAAAAATGGCAAAAGATATAGGGGTGACAATCCGTAAGGGTATTGCGGTATCATTCCTATCTTGTTTGGTTGCTTTTTGGGGATTCCATCCCTATATGTTCTTTTAATGTTTTTTTGTTACGTGGAAGTGTGGCGCTCCGAAATTTTACCTATACTCAGTGATTCTCATGCAGCTTTATTTTATGCTCAGACATTCAAATAGTTCTTGCAGTGACTGATACTGCTTGAGGTGGGGGTACTTATACGCCCTTCACAGCAGAGAAGATCCAGCCTTTGCCAACACTGACAAGTAAGGTAGAGCGGGGTAATTCCGGTCAGTCTATGCAAAAGTGACCAGCAACTGCAAGTTTCACTCATGCTGCAGTAACACTAACTACTTCTCGTACTAAAACTGCAATTATATCCGCATTGCTATATGCATTTAGCTTTCGAGCTACGCTGACCGGAATTGCATGTGACCGAAATTACCCCGCTCTACCTTATAAACAGAGATTCTGCTCTCTGCACAAAGTACCTCACCGAGTCTGATTTTATCTCTAATTCGCATTCAACATGTACCCACGAAAATAGTCTCGTTCCCAGACCTAATCAACCCAGCACAGTAACAGATTATACCCCCACCCGTACCCCCAGGCTAGACAGGCACTTGATTTAAATATTAGCTTCCGTTAATTTGTTTCACTTACCTACAGATGGATGCACAGTTTTGATGCCTTGTGAAGCGCTAGGGTACTCCGGTTATAGTCGCTAAAAAAAAACTTACTTTGGCGCTAAATAACTTTTATCAGTAAAACTGGGCACGAGACTAGCCTCTATGCATGAACTTACAGACCTACGCGCGAGGGGAGGAGCCAAGGTCTGGTCACGAGACTAGCATGGGCTTACACTGCACGTGCATACGATGCCGTGCCCACAGGAAATAAGTAGAAGGACTCTAAAGGGGTCCAATCAGATTGCAGGTTTTACTCCTTCCGTAAAGTTGCCTTGACGTTAGTTGTGGAGGGGGGGGGGGGCGGCGGGCGGGCGTGAACGACTGGGCAGGCAGTCTGATGAGGGTAGGCTTCGGACGCAGGAGTAGTTAGTGGTGTAACTACACCCGGACCTGCCCAGGCAATCGAACTCGGCGTACAATCGAAAGGTGCGTGGCAGCACTAGCCAGTTCGAGTCGTGGTAAATGCCACCGAAGAAGCTGAATTGCTCTGGCAACTGCTTACATGGTAAGCTATATAGTTACAAAAAAAGAGTTGTTATTCAGAGCTCAAATGGCAATAACGGCGCTTACTGAATGCCAGAAATGTGTAGCATATAAAATTTTCCTCGCTTCGCGCGAAGTCGCATAATTGATTCGCAGCCCCGCCTCACTTGAGCCTGGGCAGATCATGATCACTGGGAATAGTGACAGCGAGGAGAGGAGGGAATATCTGCAGGAGGTTCGTCGACAACGAGTAAGGCTATCTCAGGAAATCTTCTCAGCCAGCTAACATACGGGGTCATGTTGTCATAAAGCAGCACTTCTTGAATGGTCAATTATGCCTTCCAGTTCCATACACATGCATTTTCCCCATACCACGTAATACATTTTAGCCCACCAAGAAATGTAACCAGCTTCCCATAATCACTTAGAATATGATTAAAATTCCTACACATCTTCTCCTATCTATTGGTCTGGCAGGAAACTCACAGCACTAGTCTCGTGAGCCAACCCCTCGCATGGGCTGAGCTTTGGATGTGCATTGCATGTACATAGCGTAAGTCATCGAATGTCGACCACCATCTATTGTCGGCTATCTATTGTCGGCGAAAATTACGGCAGAAAAATATGCGGTAACGATAGATTACGGATACCGCGACGTTCCCTTGAAAATTGCTATAGCTGGATTGTCAGTTCTATTTAAATGAAATTTTAATCTTGGATGCTGTAAATTCGAAAGTTATATACTTGGTGGGTGTGGTTCAAATGCTGTGACAGAACGGAAATACAAAATGGCCGACATTGCGTGAACTACCACGATCGAGCGGTCGACAACAGGTAGAGCTGGCCGACAATACATGAAGAGATTCGATCACTGCTGCGCTTTGGTAAGACCCTGCCATTACAGCTACTCATTCAAAAAATGATCGTTTGGTAGCTGGATCAGTGTTCTTGGAACTGGACTTTGTCCGTAGTTTATAGCTAGTACGGTATCGGAGTAGATACGCGTACAAAATTAGGTGGTCGACAATTAGTGACTTAATACGCTAGAAACTTCAACCTTTGGACGGCAAGTATTTTCTTCCTTGATGTGGTTATTTGTCCAGCAGTCTGATGAGGGTAGGTTAAGGGTTAGAGTAGTGACAAAATTCGTTTTAACTTTACTATTCAAGTCTTTGTATTCTTTTAGACTATATTGCTAAAAAATAGGTTCTCACATTACCATCCACCATAATATTAAAAGGTCCAATAATAAAAATTGATTGTTGGACCATGTATGTGACCGGATTTGTGAAAAGGGACCATATCCCGCATTTTCAAATGTGTGCACTTCAAAGACGCATATCTAAGTCTATATATCTAACTATATAAAGTTAATGGACCAGTGTGGTGGTAATACAAGTATCACAAGAATTGAGGAAATAGACTAAATGGATACTTTGAAGTTAAAGGACCAGTGTGGTGGTAATACAAGTACCACAAGAATTGAGGAAATAGACTAAATAGATACTTTGAAGTTAATGGACCAGTGTGGTGGTCATACAAGTACCACAAGAATTGAGGAAATAGACTAAATGATACTTTGAAGTTAATGGACTAGTGTGGTGGTCATACAAGTACCACAAGAATTGAAGAAATGATATTTTGAAGTTATAATGGACCAGTGTGGTACATGGTTGGTTATGCCTTTGGAAGATTACATTCAGGATGCAATGAAATAATTAAGTCATATCTTGTATCCTTTCCATAGACAAGGCCTGAATGTAGGACATACACTGTAACCTGCCAATCACTGGGACAATAATTAGGTGAATTGTGGGTCGAGCATGAGTG
This sequence comes from Phakellia ventilabrum, assembly GCA_963921505.1. Taxonomy (NCBI): domain Eukaryota; kingdom Metazoa; phylum Porifera; class Demospongiae; order Axinellida; family Axinellidae; genus Phakellia; species Phakellia ventilabrum. Next base: position 3,535,152 of record OY997380.1, on the reverse strand, counting down.
ACGTAACTGGCAGTATGTGGCAGCACACCTGTTCTTGGGGACCTTGTAGGTGTTCATGATCAACCTATGAACGTTTGGGCTGGCGTCAATGGAATATAACTTAGTAGACTAAATGGATACTTTGAAGTTAAAGGACCAGTGTGGTGGTAATACAAGTACCACAAGAATTGAGGAAATAGACTAAATGGATACTTTGAAGTTAATGGACCAGTGTGGTGGTCATACAAGTACCACAAGAATTGAGGAAATAGACTAAATGATACTTTGAAGTTAATGGACTAGTGTGGTGGTCATACAAGTACCACAAGAATTGAAGAAATGATATTTTGAAGTTATAATGGACCAGTGTGGTACATGGTTGGTTATGCCTATGGTCTGTAACTACTTCACTTTACAGGTATCTAAGTGGCAAAATAGAGACTGCCACACTTAGAGAATCTAGTGATCTCATTACATTTACATCAAACAGAATTATTTCTACATGTAAGTAAGTGCATAAATTCAATTAGCTATCAAGAGAACTGAAAACCTCAGTGTAGGAAAAGGTAATTGTCAAGCACTAGGGGGCAGACAGCATACCTTTAGGTATTCAAGTTTTGAACTGCTTAAACGTGTCGCTACCTAGCAAGGTTGTAGCTACAGTGTCTGACAAGCAGAAGGCAACAGAGCTTGCCTGTGATTGGCCCCACTTACAAAAGCGCTACACTACTGCACAGCCCCGTCTCCACTCTCCTGTTTGTGGTAGCCATTACTGATTCTTGTATAAAACACCAATCGTTCGTTTCTTTACTAGAATCTCGAGCATATTGTTTATTCTTGCAACACACAGTTGACTGGCTTGACTCAACAAATATTGTGAACCATAATTGATAAAGGTTAATTGGCAATTTATGGTCTGTAACTACTTCACTTTACAGGTATCTAAGTGGCAAAATAGAGACTGCCACACTTAGAGAATCTAGTGATCTCATTACATTTACATCAAACAGAATATGGCACTCGAGGCCATGCTACAACTATTACATAGTGGCAAGTTATGAGTCACTGCAGTGACTATCCAATTAGGGCAATTATCTGTAAAAACTTTCCCAACCAAAGCACCAGTGAAGCGTGTAATGCACCATGGTTACAATCTAAATTGCTACAAATTAGTTGTAGCATGGCTTCTCTCCCCCCCCCCCCCGCCAGATGGAGATATGGCACTCGAGGCCATGCTACAACTATTACATAGTGGCAAGTTATGAGTCACTGCAGTGACAATATCTGGTTAGCTAATGGGATAGTGGTACTGCTATGACAGGTTCAATGTAAGCTAATGAGATATTGGCACCGTTATACAAGAACAGTTCCTCCATGCTGGATGTTGGCACAGCAAGGGGGTGGGGGGGGAGCAGCCTCATTTCCAGGCCACACTGAGAAGGAGGCTAGCTCCCCCCCCCCCCCCACACACACACACACACACACACAAGGTGGCCTAGTACCCATTGTTTGTGCATGGCAACAGTGCCCATATTTCCACATCACCATGTGGCTGAGAGAAGCCATGCTACAACTATTTTGCAATTTAGATTGTAACCATGGTGCAGTACAGCTTCACTGGTGCTTTGGTTGAGATAGTTTTTACAGTTAATGCCCTAATCCTATTTCCTAGTAAGAATGCTTGATTGAATGTTGGCACAGCAGTGAGGTTATGAGTCACTGCAATGCTACATCTGGATGTGGCATTGTTTACAAGAGAACAGTTACTCTATGCTAGTCTGCTGGAATGTTGGCGCATTGTATTTAATGTGTGATGTCATATAAGATTACATTCCTATCAACATACAGTCAGGCGTAGTGTGCAATCCTATGGTGCAATATTATGTGTCATTCAATGCAAGCAATGCCTCGTTTCCAGGCTCTTGCGGGGAAGGAGTAGAGAGCCTGGTACACACTGTTTGCGCATGCTCAGTTCCCCCAGGATTTCTGGAGCTTTGGAAACTAGCAGATACTACGCCGTAGTACATGTGTATAGCAAGCGAAAGAACTAGAAACTGTCCGATTTGATTTTCTGCAACTGAACTAAGCAGTCAAAATCTATTTGTAATTTGCTATCCGATTGTAGTAGCTGTGTTACCGTGGGAATTTGGAGGCGTCTCTCTCCTGGTAGCTGCTTGATTTTCAATCTCAGATCTGGTCTTCAAGGCCTTTCAGGGTAAATAGGATTAAACAATCAAAGTAACTATTAGCACCAGCCTAGCCTCGTTCCTAGACTCTTCCGAAAGCACCACCATCTTCAATTGTACGCGTGCAACGAACGATAATACGATGATGATAGACAGAATGATATTGTGATCATAGCCTTGTACCCAGGCTCTACATGTAGTGGTGGGGGGGAGAGTAGAGCCTGGTACACACAGTATGGACATGCACAAGAATTTATGGAACTGGGAGCAGTAAACGTGTCCGCGAACGAACTCAGACGCATGGTGAGGAGTAGTATGAAGGCAGTACTAATACTGTGTACCAAAACGGAATGGGTTACCAGACAAACTGCAGAGGGCGAAACATTGCCTGGGCACAAGACTGGCCATGGAGAAATAGCACTCATAAATGAGTTAGGAAGGATTTCCTATGCCCTCACTGGCGGATCCGGGGGGGGGATTTCTCCATCTCGTTAGCAGGAACTATATGGTAGCCTGTTACCTGGCAGAGTTGCGGTTTCCAACTGATGAATCCCACCACGTTAGAAATAAGGAACAAAAGGTACCTCTTGGTTTGTCTGGTCGATGGGTGGTAATGTAATTATCGAATCGAAGTATGGGCAAAGATGACAACTGTGTTTGAAAAAAAGTGCATTTAATAATACAATACAAGCTTGATGAAAAAAGTGCATATTTTATATTATAAACAATAACAAGTGTAAAATGCAATAGCACAACATACATTGTAATTGCCATGATGTGTCAACTCATGGGGGTAGCACACAGCATACAGTACAGACAGTAGTGTTGGTAAAAAGCAAAGTACCACGTATGATATAATGTGCACAGATCTACAATTTCTGATACGTTACAACTATTATCACAAAGGTAAAAATTATAGCACCATACAAAAAGTAATGGGAACAAAACAATAGCTAATAGATAATGAACACAGTTAGATAATAATATTATGCATATTAGAATACTGGCTCCTGTAGTAACTGTTCGCATTACAGCATATCTAACTTGATTCCAAAC